>JAPYZF010000295.1:0-134440 GCA_030523045.1 Meteorus cinctellus | reverse complement strand
ATCTATGGTGAAGCAATTTATTTGAAGACTGTGTTTGCAGCAGCCAATATAACGGTGATAGTCAATTATGAAGAATCAGGCCATTTCTATAATGGAACAACGTCAGGTTTCTTGGTGAAAATAATCGACGGGTCATATGACATATCTCTCTCAAGTCGTCGCCTCGCTCCTGCGTTGAGTGCAACTTATCCTATTATGCGAGGTGATGGCCGAATATTAACGCACCAGCGCAAATTTTTACGACCAGAAGAGAAAATATCAGGATTTTATCAGCCAGAAATTCGGTATCTTACAGCACTCGTTTTATTAATTTCATTCATTTTTATCTTGATCGTCTATAAGAAACTCAAGTTTGCATTTGCAGCGTTTGATGTTCTTCGGTTATTGTTGAGTGTTGGTATAAATCTCCCTTTCAATAAAGTGTCGACTAGAATTTTCTTCGTAGGAATTTTCAATTTCATTATTATATTAAATGCAACATTCCAAGGGAACATGTCTGCATTTTTGACTAAACCTGAACGCCCTTATGTTGACAATATGGACGATTTACAGATGTACAATTATCATATTTATACCGCGTTAGCTAACAAAGATCTTTTTGAAGAAATTGGAGTGAAGAATTCTGTTACATACTCACCTGATATTGATTGTACTAAATTTGTTGTGAACGACACTTCAGCAGCATGTGTTGAATTGACTCCACGAATGTTACGCTCTGCTGCCAAATATAATTTACATATATCAACAATGAAAGTTTATGAGCAATATTTATCTCATTGGTGCAGAGACGATTGGCCATTGTTGAAAAAATTGAATTTATATTCACTGCGATTTGCAGAAGCTGGTCTCTACGAATATTGGATGGAGCATAAAATGACTATACCAATGAAAAAACTCACCAGCAATGAAATGAAAGCCACAGAGGCACAATATCGTCCTGTTACATTGGATGATTTAACTTTTGCCTTCCAATTCCTCGGAATAGGAATAGGATTATCAATTCCTGTCTTTATCATCGAAGTAATTCAGTGGAAAAAATTATTACGTAATGTGGAAGAGATGAGAAGGAAATGCCTAAAGTTTTTCGTCTTGAAGTGTAAGTCGCAGAAATGATTTAATTAAGATGATGCAAAATTTACTTCGATGTTCCCACATAACAGGAACAGATGTGCTTCAGAAAGAAAAATTCAGGAATTCTATGCTATTATTACTGTTGTACAACATACTATTAGATGAGAAGTTTCAAATTGCATTAGAAATTTTCGTACTGAACAATTTCTCTTTCAGTTTATTACGGTTTTCTTTCACGTTATCACTATGATGCTCACCCTTGCAAAGAATTGTAGTTGAGTATTCCAATTTGTTACTTCTAATGTATCATGTAGTTTTAATAATAAATACACTTGTGTGTCGTTTGAAATAGTAGAAACCTCATCAATCAATTTTTTCCCAAATTTTGTCAACAACCGGATCTATCTTATTCCACAAGTGAGATGAATATTCTCGTATTGGATTCATAATGTGTGTGAAAAATCGTTTCACAAGAAGCAGACGTCCTGCACAGGATTGTAATACCGAATCCAAGTCTCAATTAAAACATCAGTGGTGATCTACCATTTGAATGTCCCACTCAGAAACGCGAGACCATATTTTTTCCTAAATTCACAATTGTTCCATCATATAACATCTGTGTGTCATCAGATTGATAGAAAAAATAACTGGATTTTTCATTTCATGTACCAATGAGTATATGGGACGGAATTCATGGATAAAAATGGAAAGCTTCTTCTAGATTCGATTAGTATTTCGATAAACGATCACACTCTCGACGTAACTAATGGTCGTACTTGGTGTTGTACAGCTTAGATGACACTGACATCTTTCAATCGTTCAGTTCCTAAAATCATTGTACCTACTTATATTTGACACGTTGAGATCTGTTTTATTATATTCTGTAATTTTTTCGGAGTTAGTATGGCAATGTTATTGCACACGCAGCTTCACTATCGAATTGTGTGAAATCATCAATTGCGCTTCAAGGCCACGCGCTTATATTCAAATTTATATGAATCTAATTGATAAAAAAATTGCGTTATATCATTTTGTTGAAATAAAACAATGAAAATCGAATGTTGTGAAATTGACTGAAAATCACGTTTGCACCTTTGCGGCACGCTGAATATATTTTCATTCCACACTTTCAATTCGGATTTTATATAACATCAATAAATAATGATCATAATATTAATAATAAAATTTATTTTAAATGTTTATAATCATATCGAAATTTACAGCTTCCATTATTTTATTTCGTATTTGAAAAGAATTCTCGAAACGTTGAAGACCTATACCGATAATTGTCTGAGATAATTTCAAAAATGGGAAAATCGTTTTTGCATCCCCAATTATGATGTGGAAGCAGAGCATTCTCAACGAATATTTGATTTAGTTCTAATTTAACTCATTAGTCTACCGAAAATATTCCGCTCAAGCTAAATTAGGAATTTTGACAGTATGAGGTTACACTGTCTCGTCAATAATACAATTCCAATTACCATATATCGGAAACGACAGGTTATTTCAGGATGGCAAAGCCACGCACTGAAGATAACAGAGGATGTCGGTTAACGTGCGGGCAAATTGCCTGTAAGTATTTTGTTTACATATTCTTTCATCGTGTGGTGGATTCGAAGACCAAAGAACACAATTATTATCCGGAGAATATGGCATGAGAAAAAGTAAATTCTCCCTATATCTGAATTTTCACACATTTTAGTTGACGCCATGTAACACACCCGTTATTTCGTTTGTAATCTGAACACATATATCTTTGCTAATCTAATATTTATTATCATCACCAACGAAAACAATTAGAATTTCGTATCACATTTCGGAGATTCATCTGGTGCCAATAGCTTATCCATTCGATATATTATATCATCTGAGCAATAACGAGACTACTGTAACAAAAAACACTAATTTCATACTCTTCGAACAACAAAATTGAAAATCCAATCAACATATAGAAAAAAATGATCTAGTTAATTGATGAAAATAACTTTATCGTTATTTTTGACAATAGCAATGCTTTATCGTAATAAAATTCGCTATCAATTTCAACCAATCAACTGAAAGCATTATTTTCCATATATTAACCAAGATTTTGAACAGTAAATTCTGAATATACAAATCACGATAAAATGAAAATATGAATTTGATTGCCGATATTAATAATGAGAATCGTGTTGAAAAAGCAAATGTTCATTGCTCCAAGTTTACTTTCAAGAGGATTATTCAATAGAGGATAATTCAGTCAGGTTGAATAGTTACCCGTTCAGTCTTTAATTCTATTGTGCCTCAAGTCCATTTGTTGGGTTCATTTCAGGACTTAACATCAGTCAGTATCAGGTGATCATGAGATACAAAGAGATCACAAACGCAAGACTTCTCGATTTCCATTTTCCCTGATCCTAATATTTTGGGTGAGTTAGGTAAGTAACGTGAAACAGAGTGCGTAATGCACATTAAAAGCTACACAAAGTTGTTTACTTCTCTAATTAAATAAGTGTTGGAAAAATAACATGTTGATATCGCTACGTCTTTCTAAAAATGGTGGACCGAGGTGGCAATGTTTGTTTATTGACGCTTGTTAATACTGCCCACATCTAGACTCCATCTTGCTTTATGTTCTCCTAATAGTATTAGGTAAGCATGAACGTGAGTTGGTGTATTTAGATGTCTTCTAACAATGCGCGGGCGCATCAAATTTTAACGTTTAGAACACGCGGGTGTATTCGAACTCGAAGCAGTGATGATAATTAATTATGCAAATTAATACCATGAAAAATATTTTAAACAACTATAACCTCTATTGAAAAATCTTAAAATGAATTTGGCAAAGGGTTTTATCAAATGGAACAAGACTAATGTATATGTATATGTATTGTATACAATGAATTCATCTTTGGGTAAAAGCCCATCAATGGTTTCAGTCTTCAGATGATATACTTTCTAATCAGGGCATGAACAAGATTTTATCAGTTTGTCAGACTTTCGATGAATTTAAATGGCATCGCTTTGTCCTAAATTTCATTTAATTATACACGCAAAGTAATTCATCCTACTAATTTTTTTTTTTTTTCTGTAACTTTCCTTGTTTGAGTAAATTATGAATATCATTCTTCTACTTGTAACTCATTTATTTAATGTGATTATCATTCCTCATAGAAATTTTCTGTGAATGCAGCAGTCAAACGCAAAATATATTGGCAATATCGCCACAATATTCTCCACATTCCATTGAATATTTCGTCTCGAAAAATCTAACAACAACAATAACATCATATTTAACTTGATTTAAACCAACTAATTCATCAATTCTATCCATACTTGAAACATTCATAAATGATATCAACAGTTTAAACACATTGCAAATCGCTATTATTTCAAAGTGCATTTTAATCCACGACATCTTTTCTGAATTCTGTTTTCATGTTAAACCGAACACTAATATATGTAATAAAAATTTGAAATATGTCCAGATTCCCATAATTTCGCCTTCCTTCAATATAAAAAAATGACTTGCAAGTAGCAATTAACCACCTACACAATTACATTTTCCTTTTTTTCAAATTTCGCGCCTAAAACTCAAATACCTAATTGGTCAAAGGCGTCATTGAGTAGAAGTCGCTGTCCAGTAGAATTCCAGGAACTATCACCTCCCGCAACACAGAGTTGATGCAAAAATGGAGCTTCGGCCGCGTCTGATCGCGTCCAAACAAACATTGAAAAAACCGCTTGGGACTGTAGAACAATCTCAAACTATGTTATAATTGTAAACATACACAGTATCGCTATACTGGCCGACATTGATGTTTTGTACGAAAAATAAATCTGTTTATGATATTGAAATGATGTGTGAATCAGCAGAAGAATCGTACAATTTAGCTGTAAGATATAGAACAATTAAGAAACGACTGGATAATTTAGGTTATAGACAAGTATTATCACTAGATTCACTGCCGCTTATTGAAAAATTACTTGCTGATTTGATTCAAACAACTGAGAGTTTGAAACATTTCAAAGCTATAGCAGAAGATAAAATTGAGGTGAGCTATTAACTTTATGATCGTTGAGTATTCATCTGCACGCAAGTTCACACTTTAAATCATTTTATTGGTTAGTTTTCATCGTATATTACTCTCTCAATGATAATTCAATGATCAAAGATATTGTTTATTGGATAGTTTATGTATAAAAAGTATTCAGAGTTGCAGGCGATCTTTATCTGGTGATTCATTCAATTATGACAATACTAAGCTCGTTGAAGAGTGTAATCAATTGCATACACAACTGATTGAAGTAAAAGAGAAGAATGTGATACAGAGCAAGGACTTGAAACGGAAAATACAGAGATTGGAAAGTGAGTGTAGTGATTTACAATTGGCATCGTCGAGAAATTTGAAGAGAATAAAAGATCTTGAATTGGAATCATCCAATAAATCGAAGAGAATTCAAGAATTATTGGGGAAATGTTGTAAACCGATAATCAGCAATGTTGGACTTGGTATGATTACGTTTTTGTTGATTTGAATATTCTCGGTCTTCATTATCACCTACCACTTATAATCGCTTTATTGATTTTTCGATAGCATCAAAAAAACGCTCGGTATATCCTTTGAAAAGACCAGTAATAGAGAGTGAACCACTGCCAACAGAAACCACCAATGGCGACATTCAATATCCAAGTTTGACCAAAGTTAATCCACAAACTGTCGATTTAGTCAGAATGGCAGATCGAAAAATAAGTTCGCTCAATCATGAGGTAATAAAATTAAAAAGTGAATTGTCACTGCAGACAGATAATGTTGACACACTGAAAACACAGGTACATTGAAAAAAGTTTGTATGCAATTTAATGATTGTGTTAAAAATACCAAACCTTTGTGTCCCATGTCATGCCTGCATCCCAGTGATACCTTTTCAGTTTTTGTATTCATTCATAAATTTAATTCATTGATTTTTACAATCTTGTTGAATTCATTTATTCAGCTGGCAATGAGAGAAAAGGAAATCAATCGTTTGAAGAAACTACACGACAGTGGTCGATCATACAATGTGCCAATTCAAGAGTGCAATTGTCGAAGAAATGATCCAAATTGTGGACAATGTAATTTCACGAATCGGCGGAGTGCTGGAAATTATACGCAATCCGTTTGCAATAAAGTGGCGGATCTAAGTGAATTTAAAGTGTTGCAACAGGCAAAATTAAACCTTGAGCAACAGTTGCGCGATGCTCTGGACAAACAACACGACGCAATGTCACATGCGATGAAATTGGCAGAGAGAAATGAAGAGCTGGAAAAAGAATTACGTGATATTGACCATGTCGCATTAGCAGTTGAGGCTGATTGTAATACAACAGTCAAACAAAATAATAGACGAGTCAGTCAATTGCAGGTAATCTCGATTGGAGTGAATGTGAATTTTTATCGTAGTATGGATGCCTAGTTCAAAACTTTGTTGATATTATTGAAATTAATGGGAGTAAAGTAGAATATTCAACTAAATGCAAGTACATGAAAATTGAGATTTCGATTTTTCGAGGCATATTTTTTTCGAACTCACTTTATCTTCGACATCGTCTTCAATTCATATCCCAATCCATTTCGAGACAGAAATCCATGAAACATAGGATTATATGATGATTTTGTATCCAAAGATATTACTATTGAAAGATTTATGAAGCTTTCGTGACATATAATTATTTGTTAAAATAGTAAAAATAACTTGCGTCTATATAACTATGGTTGACAATGTTGGTAATTCAGTTTTTATATTGGGATCATACTTTGAATAGACCATGTTTTACGGATTATTCAAGACTGAGGGAATGATGGTGTTCCTTTTATAAATAATCGGTTTTTTGCGAGGAGCATTCGTTTGATAGATCCAATGAAAAGTTAGCGAAGGCTTTACTTTTACAATACATCAACAATTATTATTATTAATATTATTATTTGAAGATTATTAAATCCATCTTTTCTATTGAAGGAAAAACTGGAAAACACCATGACAAAAGTGCATGAATTGGAGAATAGTTTATTAGTAGAAAAAAGGATGTCACAAGAATTACGTGCGGATTTGGAAGGTTGTAAATTGGAAAAAAGGAATATTCAACGCGCATTGGACAGTGCGCTCGATGAAAAGAAACATTTGACTGATAGGATCAATGAATTAACGATAATAGGTAAGACCATATAATTCTACACCTCCATATCATTTATTCTTAACAATGCACAGATGGCTTTATATATCTGTGATATTTTCTCGTTTCCAATTTTCATCACACATATTTTTCTTTATTATTGTGATTCCTAAATGCATGCTACCATGAAATACCACACTGTAGAAAATGATTTGAATGCCGAAATCGGTCGACTTTCAAAGCATAATGAAACACAGCGACACGAAATTGTTGAACTGGAGTTTGTTAATGATTCATTAAAGAAGCAACTGCATAAAAAAACGCATGCACAGAGTGAAAAGAGAAATAATGAACGAGTGTCTAAAGACAAAAGTTCAAAAACAAATAACAATGTTGCAGCTTCAAATGGCCAGAGGCGTTCAGTGTTGTCATCTACTAGCGATAATAATAGTAATAATAATAATAGTAGCAATAAAGATAATGATAATAATGCTGATAATAATCAGAAATTATTGGATAATGCGGCGAATAATGGATTGAAAAGAATGACCGATGAGTCAAGAAAATTAATTGAACAATTAGAACGTGATCGTGATCATTATAAAGATCAATGGAACAAATTGAATGAACAAATGCAGAAGAGTTCAGATACGGAAAATGTAAGAACATTGAGCTCATTTCATTTTACTTTTCTGCAATAATCGAAAAATTCAACAAATTTCGAGGAGTTTTTGAACCATTGGTTACAATTGGTTACGAAATATCTTGTTCATTTTCTGGATTAATGATTGTTTTCGCAGAGTTTGTCCAACAAAAGAAAGAATGAATTTTTACAATTTCAAGTGTTCTATTGCGGATCGAGTTGGGCTACAATTCCTATGATTTGTTGAATTTTTTGACCTTTGAGGGAGGTTCTTGATATTGAAATATAGTTGAATGCCAATGCAAATTGGATTGAATACACTAATATTTTTTTCCGAACATTCAGGCAGAACTTTGGTCACAAATATGTGATTTAAAACATCAATTGAATGAAAAGGAAGCGCAAATAGCTGAGTTGCAACGTGATAAACGTGATTTAAGTCGTGACAAGTTTAATCTCGAAAATCGTGTACAAATGTCAAAATCACAAGCTCGAAATCCATGCAGTTATTGCAATGTCTGTCGATCCATGAGTGCATGTGTTTGTCCATCTTCTACGTCAACTGGTACTGAGCATGGAAATGGATCGAAGGTAGTGTTGGAAGAAAATAATTCCATTTCACTATGGAAAGAATGCAATAAATAATGGAGAATAAATACATAATAAACTTCTGAACGTCTTTAAAATTTTGTAGCTGGTGTTAGCACGTTTGGAACATGAGCGTGATAGTGCTCGTGCTGAGATTGAACGCTTGACTGAAGAACGAGACATTTTACATGAGCGCCTCAAGGTAACGATAAATAAAAAAAGTTATTCCATTATTCGAACGTAATCCCTGTATATGCCCTCGAAATTATCGACAAATGATGGCGCAATAAATATTTTTAATAAAATTGTAAACAAAAATTTGGGATTTAGTTGGCCACAGAGGCTCACACTTGTGAACAACGACGATTGAGAGATCGATTGCGCGAATTAGAAAGCAAGTTAGAAGACACTGAAACGGAAAAGCAGAACATTCTCATCGCACAAGGAAATCGACAATCGACATTGAATGGAATTGAAGATCAATTGAACGATGCTAGGAATGAATTGCGAAAAACTAAACAAGAATTGGCAACACAACGAACTCAATATTTCCAACTAAGGTAATATGAAAAAAAAAAAATTCAATAATATACTCAAGTGCGTACCGACTTCAATAAACATATGCTTTATTATTTTATATTATTTTAGGGCCTTGCAAGATCAAACTGATCAAGCATTAGGTGACGTCCAAAGTCAACTGATCCAATCAGAGTCTGAATTGTCAAAGGCACTAGAGAGGAACAAAAATTTGGATCAACAACAATTACAATTGGACAATCAAGTTATGGAATTGAAACAAGAGATCAGTACTCTACGCTCGAATATGGCACGTTTGGACCATGAAAAAGATCAACTACTGGTAAGATGTAGATACAATGTAATCATCATGAGTGAATACTTCCCCCATGTGTTCAATCTCAACTTTGTTGGATTTTGAACCAAAAGGATGATGATTTCCCGAGATTTAGTTTAAAATTAGTACTTTTTCCTCTGGGTATTCTCACGTAACTGAACCTCCAAGAAAGATCTATTTGCAGATGATACATCGAATTACACACTTAGACGCCGATCATAAGACCGAATTGAATCCGCTTTCTCCCATTTTATGATTTCCCGTCACTCTAAATATTAATCATCCTCTGATTAAACTTTATTACATCTCTATCTATAATTGTAAAAACTAAGCACTCATTTCGGATTTTTGTTAGAGGCTGAAATAGGTGCAATAGGTCGTCCAACTGATCAAAAGTGGATATGGTCACCACAGTGGTATATGAAAAATTGAAAGAGGACGAAACAAATAACCTAGATATCAGTAGGAACTGTTGGAATTAAATGAGAAAAAATTTCTCATTCGAATTAACTTCGTTCTCTGAACAAATTCTAGTACACTCAAATACCTCTGTAACCACCCATTTGAAAGTCTAATGGGAATTCTGGTTAGTAAGTGAACTGCTAAAATATCTGAAGATATCCAGATATTCGAATATTGAATGGTGTATACGACCGCTGATTTGCAGTATATCATCAGTTGCATTCGCTCGAAATAGATGATGTAATTTCATTTCTGAACCATTATTCATTCAATTCACGTCTTACAAGATCTGTAGGCAGTTTATTCAACTGCACTCGAGACCCTGCAAACATGCACTCAGAATATGAATTGTTATACAAATTATTTTTATACGCCGACTGTAGAACAAACCTCGACTTGAGCATATCTTAGTACGTTAGCGATTCTCCAGAGAGGGAGGACAGACCTTGATGAAATATTATTCCTTTCAGAACAACGCATTTAATTATGATAGCACAAAGTGCACAAAAAACTTCAAAGAAAGCAATAACGGTGGATAGATAAAAGGATGCGATCTTGAAGTACAATTTTCAACTTAGTTATAAAATAGAGTATAAATTCTTATCCTTCTCTGTACAATACAATTCGTTCAGAGTGTTGTCAAATAATAGACACAAAATCCCAGTGATATTTGCTTCTAGTTGAAACAGTGGATAGTATCACTTTGTACGTTGATGGGGAAATCCGTTTGGAGTAAATTATGTTTTTCAGTTCACATTTATACATCATATCATGTTGAGAAGAATGGTCCTTACATTATACAATGTCACATAGAAATTTCGAAGACATTCGTCGCACTGTTCTCCGAAACCAAAATTTGTTAAAAATCGATTTTTCCTGTGCTGTTTCTGTATATAATCTAACTTGATGAACGCCACTCACGATTTGTCTCACACTTTTAAACATAAAGAATTTAAAAATTAATGATTTTTATTGGACACGCCTTGACTAGCATTCGAATTGAAAAGGTTCCATAGTGATGTAGGGATATATTCAATCCTGAACTTCCGTTTGCTAAAAACAGTTGTAATATAGGAGGAATATAGATTTACTTCAAATGTTTTTTCCTCTATATCAGTTCAGTGGATAAACTCAGACAAAATGAATCAGTGACAAGTGGAGTTATAGAATTTAGATGAAGATTTCAATTTTTACTTGTTTGGTATATACAGTTTCGGTTTAAATTTTTAGATGAGCTTGGATGAGAAAACTGAACGAATTGCCGCACTGGAGCGTGAAGTAATGATTAAAGAACAGCAAACAATGGGTGTGGATCATCAATTACGTGATTTCCAACGCAAAAATCAGTAAGTACACAAATCAATCTGTAAACATTAAGGAAAAAAGACAATACGTGTTATCATTGTCAAAGTCCACTACCTGTTGATTCCATGAACAAAGTTCCACCACATTTTCACAATTGAAGATTCTTAGAAATACGCACATGTGTGCTCCAATAGGAAGACATAAGCCATTATTTTAGTTCATAAATTAAATCACAATTAATCTAATAACTAACGGTATTTACATTATCGTTCAAAAATTGAGCTAAAGTAACAGACGGCGGTTGGCATTCACCCAAAGTTACAACACCATTTGTTTCAATGTTCGCTTCATTATTTGAACGTTTAGAAATTCTCTTATAACCCGGACGACATTCACAACGTACTTTAGCACGTTGTAACTTGTCATCATCACGCCACAATGTCGTCTCATCATTATTATTACCAGCATTATTATTGCCATTTCGGGCACGTCGTTGAGCAATCAGCCATTCGCCTTTGCCACACGGGCCTTGTGTGTATAATTTATAACATTTGCTATCAACAACGAACATACCCAATGTATTTTCACACGAGAAATCAATTTCATCGTTACACTTTCCTGCCATTTCCAATTCATTCGTACATCCACAGATTCCGTTGTAACTAACACCATCGATCGACGGCCGTACATTCTTATCATAAAGAACAATTTGTCCATTTGGACACGGACCACGTGTACCGATTTTATAACAAGTTTTTTCACGTGGAAAATAAAGTTTACCACGTTTGCATGGCACTTGAATGCAACTCGTTGAATTAATCAACATTTCACCGGCATCACAAGGGCCGCGTGTGTGAATTCTATAGCACAAATTGTCTTTATATAACACATGATTTGGTTTACAAATACATTTTCCGTGTATATCTGCAGTTTCATTATGTTCTTCATTAGTAACAATAAATTGATGACCCTTGCGACATGGGCCAACACCACCTAATGGATAGCACTTGTCTGTTGGTGGGTGATAATGTGGTAGATGACGATGACAACCACAAATTCCTCCGGGTAAAAATATTTCACCAGATTCAGAACATGGCCCTTTTGTGTAGTGCTCGTGGCATCCAGGCATTTCACCACCCCAATAAAACGCGCCAAGCTCATCATTGGTTGAACACGAACACACAGCAAAATTGTCACTATCGAGTGTTAATAACTGTCCTAATGGACATGGCCCTCGGGACAACTTGTCGTAACATTTCCCAGTGCGTGGCCAAAATATTTGACCTCGTTCGGAGCACAATTCGGGTTCTCTACAAACCCCCCATCGTCGTTTAGATCTGGAAATTATTTGAATTTATTATTTTAAAGGATTGAAAACAAAGTTGCTTAATTAGACTATGTTTAGTTAATTCAAACTCAGCGATGTTGCAAATGATGTTAAACAATCAATGAATGTTAATTATCAATCGCATCGTTCAATTGACACGGTTTTAAAAAAAAAATTTGATCTTTCATAAATCCAACAGTTGTCGAAGATGAAATTGGGCACAGAGTTTCTGGGAAAATACCACTTCTAATAACGTTTTCGTCACAGTTCTCAAACTTATAATAGTTTTGGTAATATTCATCCCTGATTTGAAATAAGGTTGGAGTTTTTTCTAATGTGATACAAAATGGTCATTTTGCAATTGCGGTTGTATGTAACCTGACTTTCCATACATTAGCGTTTTGTGATAATCCAAACTCCCGAGAAGTTCCGAATACAGTTTTATTTCGGTTGATTTCCCCGATTCTTTCAAGTTATTCTAGATGGAAATATCACTTCAATTACTGTTTTCATTTGATGAATATTTAAATAGATCTCTAAACGGCAAAAACTTTAAAAATCTATTGAATTACAATTGGACACAATGCAAAATGCAAAAAGTTTGAATCTGACTTACTTCAGTGATTGAATGGAAATACGAAGTCAAAAAACTCACCCGCGACTGTTTGGAGCTTCGGGAACTGGAGAAAAATATTGACCTCTTGGGCATGAAGCTTTGGTAAATATTTGATGGCATAATGCATCACGTGGTGATTGGGCAGTACCTGGTGGACACCGACATTCAGCTACAACACCACCATTCGTTGCTGATGGGCCCAATTCCATTGTTTCGGGACATGGTGACCCAATCTGTTTTATAAAAATAGACATTCATGAACAGTTTTCTAATTTCATCACTAACATATTGCCAAAAACTTTCGCAAAAATTCACCGATATATTTTGAATAGGTTGGAAGAAAAAAAGATGTATATTTTCTTTTCTTCAATCACTGTTATTCTCACCTGAAATATTTTGTAACATTTGCCATCGTCTGGCCAGTACAATAATTGCCAACCGCGTGGCTGTGCAGCGCATGGATTGTGATCAGGATTCGCCCATGGCGGTGGTACAATTGCTGTTTTAGCATTGGCAGCGAACAATAAACACAAACAGCAACCCAGAAACGTCTGCATTGTTCTAGACAAAAAAAAAATCACGGTGTGATTATTTGCAGATTTTCGATGCAATTTCGGAAGTGATTTATGAATTAGTACTTTATCACTTGAACCTGGCGTTGAAAATTTGTTGATTATTCATTTTTCATAATGGTACGACCAAAAGCATTCAAGAGATTATTCGTTCATTTCTTTGTTATATTTATTTGAAATTTCTCTTCACTCTCGAATACATAAATAACTGGATATATTTTTGATACCTATGTTAAAATACTTGTTTATGAATTTTGCATGCAAGTTACTGGTTCATTGTACAAGAGAGAAAAGCCGTTAAATATAAAAAATTGGACATCATGCGATGGTTTAGTGTTTATGAATTGCTTCAAGTGTGTATTTGCGAGTGTGCGAGCTTCATCCGAGGACGTTAGGATATAAAATGAAATAAAAATGACCGTATATACTTTCACTGTTTCGCTATGGCAATGGCATTGTCCCTGGTGTCGTATGAGTTATCCCATGCATACAAAATACGGGATACTTTTATTTCCTCTTTAATCCTTCGCACCGAATGATTTAAATGTATAAATCGAAAAAAAGTAACCCTCAATATGAAATGGAAATACACAAATAAATAGATAATTTATAGAAAATAATCTTAGTCTCGGCCTGTTTTGTAAATTGGTTTTCTATTCACTCTGTCAACCTCTTATATAATTGATTTAATCATGATTACGTTAACGAAAAAAAAAAAAAAAAAAAATCAAAAATAAATGATGGAATGTGACAGGAAAGTGTAAAGAACAAATTAAATTATATATACAGAGGTCGGATTCATGTCCAGAGCCTTTGGCCTTCACAATACAGACTTGAAGGTCATTGAGAGTGAAAGTTTGAGGTGTTGATTCAGAATTAGGACACTGGGGAATTTGAACTTATTCCATTGCATTCAGTCTGTTGCAATTATATGAAGAAGCAGTAAAGAAAACATTGAAAATAACAAAAAAACTTGAAATAAAAAAGTGATTGGATTATCAGTTTATTTAATAATCTTTTAATGAGGAGATGGGTAATACTTTTGTATAAAGACAGTTCACATCACCATTGAGAGTGAAATTAATTGGAGGGAAAATGAAGAATAATAATAATGTGGCGCAGTGTTACACAATGAATTTAATAACCGTGAGCTCGTGCAGCTCCAGTAGGATTATTCTTGTAGCACGTGTGGGGGCATCAACATAAATTTATTTGCTTCCACGTTTTATAAGAATTCATGTAAGGAACTTTATATATTAGCGATTAGCGATAATAAAATTATTTACTTTGTTTGTTTTCCCCCCCTCGTTCTTCGTTTACGTTCAACCTTTTTTGTTTGTTTCAATAACCTATTTCAAACGAAAAATTTTGACGTTCCCGCTTTTACTGTCTTGTGCAATGGCTTATTGCTATCACGCGGACAATAACTCAATGACAATTATGTCAAAATTCGCCGTTCTCGTACATGAATCATTGCCGTGAAATGCATATACAAAAATATATATATTTATATATTGCATATGTTTGTGATATTTTCGGTTCCACATTTTGCCGAGGAAATTTCATTGAGATATGTCTTCGTGCTATGTAATTTGTCCCCGATGTTATTACCCCTGCGGCGATGATTTTAAAATGAGGTAAATACATTAATAAATTTAAATAGAAATCGATATACGAAGATCCTAATATCGTGTTATTATTCTTTCTTCAAAAAATCAATATCGTCACGTAATCGATTACAAATAATGTTACGCAGTATATAAATATTAAGAGCTCCATAATTTCGAAAGCTCCATTAATTTGTACACATGATACAATAATTATGCAAAATTAATTTCTTTCAAGTGTTAATATCAACATCATTAAATTCTTCATCGTGTTTGTGCAAATTGCCGGAAAAGAAATTGAAACATGAAATGATGATATCAGTAGTAAATATTTTCAAAATAAAAAACAAAAAACTTTTAATGAAACTGAATCATTTTTTTTTGTCTTACTTGTGATCGAGTTCTTCATATTGACATGAAAAACTGTGTGATTTAGAAATTAAGTCTATGATTATGGATATGATTTGAGGAGACAAGAAATTTACTTGCAATATGATTTCGGTAATTATGTGAAATTTTTATTTGAATTGTGCCGTTGGCAACAACGAGATTCGATTCATTTTTTTCCTACTAATAATTTTTAATTAAAAATTTACATTCTGGTGCGTCCTCATTTGACGTCAATGTAATTAATGAATGTACCGAAGTTAACAGTGTAAAGACACAAGAAATTCCATAATTTATATACTGATATAATGATATCATATTTTTAAAATGTCTCGAATTTCTCAAACGAAAAGTAAATTCAATTTTTTTGGAGAATTAATATAAAATACTGAGAATAAATAATATTATTGCACTTACGATCTATCGATCATGATGTATTTGTTGTTCAAATGTCAATTCACATAGCCCCACTGTGACAATGAAAAAAGAACGACAAAGAAAAGCATCAGGAATAGAAATATTCCATGAAAGCTGAAAATTTCATCTAAATATTTGACGAACGTTTTTATTAAACCACGGTTATAATGTTGCCGGTTCGAGTCTCGCGGCAAGACTGAAGTATATCTCCAAACAACCTCGCACACGTTGTTACTACTATACGATTTATAAAACGTTACCTAACACTTCTTGTTCTGAAAGTCCTCAAAGTATTCTTGAGAGGCATCAAGTCTTGTTTGGCGTCACTACACCACTCGTATCATATGAGGGGGAAATTTTTTTACTATTTGTTATACATAGGCGGATCTGTCTTCTCTTTCTTTTTTTTTCTTCGTTCTTATTTCTTCATAACACACAACATCGTTCCGTTGAGTATATATTTGATATATCTATATCACCATGATTCGTTGGAATAGTTCAAGATCCGGCATGAATTTGATCTGCATCATGACGAATCTTACGGGAATTTCCCATATCATATAATCCATTACAAAATTGGGACAGAATGTTGCATCACAACCAATTTCAATTGCCATTTTTATGCGTCATAAATTCTGTACAAAGGAAATAAGTGAATTGGATTAGTAACAGAAACTACTTTTGCTGGGGAAAACATTTTATTTTATTTTGTAATGAAATGATATGATAGTTCGCCACAGATTTTTACGGCGAATTATCATTCCAAATCGAATGAGGATTTTTAAGAATGATTCACATCAATTCATGATGAATCTTGAAAAAATGATTTGAATAAATGAATGACTATACGAAATTGAGTACACTTTTGTTTATGTTTATTATTTGGTGTTTGATTATGGATTTTTTTGTCATATTTCAATTATTCACACATTTTCACATTCAAATAATATTCCAGATTAAATAAAATCTAAGCGCGTAATAGACTCTCCAAGTATTGGATGCTTGGAGGGAATTTGAAATGTATAAAAACAATTCTCTGATGAATGACTTCTATTAAGATTACGCTATCAATCTACGAATAAGAACACACATTCCTTTTTATGGAACGAGTTAAAGGTCAAATTGGAAGAGAAAAATGAAGATTCAATACGATAAATGAAAAGAACAATCGAGACTTAGAAATAATAAAATTCAGTTTGGAATTTCAGAGAGATAAGAACTCTGTTTCTACTTCAATGACCAGCAATAGCTGAGTGTGAAATATTCACTGTAAATCTGAACGAAGGAACGAATTTATACTACAATGAATTGATGGGATTTTTCGATTTATCGATTTGAATCCAAAGTGCAACAGTGAATAATTGTTGACAATTATTTTTCGAAGAAAGAAAACATAATCTGAGTTCTTCTTGGGTTTTCATTTGTCTCCATGCAAATTGTGAATGAAATACAAATGAACTAGCACATCTATGTTTCAGCTGGTACAACAGTGACATTTTGACGGGATGGGATTTTTTTTGTATGATGACTAATATTTATGCGCCTTTTGTATCCATCTGAAAATGAATAGCTCCAATAATTTTCATGAAACTGATCATCGTCATAGCCATAGAAAGTACTACTGACCAGAACGAAACAAAGTCAATGAGGATTCGAGAAAAAAAAAATATATTCCGACTTTGCTCATTGGATTTTAACAATTGGAACTGCTGAGAAAAACTCGGTATTTGTCATTATGGAATCTTAGTTCAGGAATCATCACGTGGAAGCACTAATTAGATGGCACTTGCCTTAAATCCATCAATCCACTGGTCACCAGGATATCAACGTCAGACAATTTAGAAAGATTCGTTTCCTTAGAGAAGCATCTTCAACGTTTTCAGTATCATAATTATTCATATCGCAGATCTAACAACTTCTCAGGAAAATGTATTCAACGAGATTTCCAAAAAGGAATGAAAGTGTATAAGAAAAATGGTGTTATATATTTTAGCACGATCAATTTGACATGAATTTCAAATTTAGCAAATGTTTGTATGCATTTACGACGCAAAGTGAATCGTCGACGTATAGTTCGACTCTTTATGTCTCTCTAACGGTATGCAGATGAGAACAATATACTGGTATAAATTATAGGATAGAAGTTAAAACAGGCTCGTCGCTGTATCATGAGTCTTGTTTCGAGTTGGAACTATCCATGATGCAATCGTGAGGAGAAGAATAATAAAGCGATTGAGGGATGCGCTTGAGGGCGATGCACTCTATTCTGTGACTCATGCAGGACAAAAGTTCATATGTATGTGAATACAGATATTTGTGTGTGTACATGTGTACTTTCTTCAACTGCTGCAATGTCTACACGTCCTTCTATATATATTATTTCTTTTGGATTTCATGAAGCTCGAGCAAATACTTCCGGATGCATCTATACTGCATTATTTTCCCACGCTTGAGAGCACACAATTACGTATTGGAGACAGAAAAAGAAATAAAAGGAAAAGTTGTATAAACATTACAACTGAGATTCATTTTCATGATTATAAAAATCATAAATATTCATGTGTATATGGTGAATCATATCGTGAAAATTTTCAGCATAAGAATAGGTTATGTGAAAAAATATTTTATGTTCACATCGGAGTTGAAGAAAAATGAAAGAAATATCGACAATTTGTTGTAATGAAAACAAATTTATTATGAAGTAGTAACATTTGTAATGCAGATTTCTTCTCCTCGTTATTAAGCGCTATTATTTTTTACCAATGTTGATTTCGTTTGTGATGATATTCTTGAAAACTGTAATCATGAGTATATGGTTACTGAATTTTGAAGACCTAAAAAAAATAAACAATGATGTATGAGATGGTCACTCAGAGGATGAAGTTATGAGTCCATCAGAGATTGTGTTCGAATACGAATGCGGAGAGGATTGATTTGACCTGGAGATTCATAAACTTATTTATACAAATTCTTCAGATAATATTTTGTGCAAAATTCATGCAGATCATTTTTCCATTTCATGATGGATAAATACGAGACTTTCAATTTCATAAAAATTGAAGAACAAAATTCGAATTTTTTTTTTTTTTCTGGTGAATGAACAATGTTTTTTATAGCACATTTTATTTCATGCTCTGTAAACATTGTACACATGTTCCATAATTGGGAACAACTTTATTCATTCTTACATTAATTGGTTTATACATCTTGGAAGATATCGTTACGTAATATTTACAATTACCCAACTACAAACTGTTTTCGGTAATTGTGTGTTAAGTTTCCGTTCATGCTTCATTCATCTTGGATGGATAAGCCAGTCTGTTGATAGGAAAAAAAAGGGGTTAAGGTTTCATTTATATTTTCGTAATAAAAATGGGAAAAGAATTGAGTTTGTGATAGAAACAGTTATTCACTTCAATGCTTGACAACTCTTATGCATGAGATAATATTTGACGTTGAGCTTCTTTCAATATTATTCGTGGATTCTGCGTGTCATAATGTATGAAACAAGTTCACACCAGTAATTATGCAAACCTTTTTCGTATTCGCAATTAATTTGAAGATGTTTTGATTGGAATGATCGCTGAACAGCGAGAGTTGCAAAGTAAGTTTGCATGTGAAAATAGTTCATTCTTGGCCGAATTTATTCACTTTCCAATATTTTTGAATTATTCACATTCACACGATGTGAAAAACGCTGGGAATCTTAACATTTAAAACTTTCCAAAAATTATCAGCATGGGCTATCGAACTAAATTGCAAAGCTGATATTTCTAACGATTTTTTTTTCTCAATTCGGTTCCGGTTGATATTTCATCAATCATAAAATTATAATACTCCCAAAAATTAATCGAGTTCTTCTAAAAATTCAGAACAAAGATTTCTGTGATACAACTGAAATTATTTAGTGATAAATCACATTCTTTATCTAAAAACGTTCAGCAATGATTCTAATTTAAACGAGTAGGATGTCTGAACAAAGAATCTGGTTTCTCGTCTCATAACATTATCCAACATATTTCAGTTCAGTATAAAGAAATTAGAAATTTCGGGAAAACCTTGAAGCAAACACAGACTTGATGGGTAGGGTCTAAATCACAATGATATGACATTACAGAGCAATCCAGGTATAAAAGGTGATTGCCCTCAGCTTCACTTTCATCATTTGATTGAAGGCAGTTTGATATCTAACTGTAAATTTTTTCCCTATTCTTCAGTCAAGTCAAGGTACCTTCCAATTCATCTTTCAACAGGTTTTTTTTGTCTTCTTTCCATTCATACAAAATTTCATCAAATTTATCCAATGCGTGATTGAAGTATTCATCTAATAATTACCCTCATCAGATTGTCCACTATGATAATTGTCATGTTAGTGCATATCTCCGACCAATTGATTTAAAATTAAACAATGCTTCATATTCAATTGAATCATGAGATCCTAATTGATTACTTCTAATTAGAAGATAAGATATCAAGTTTTCCAAGTCCATTTTGTAATGAGAATCAGATAATAATGGTAAATTAATGATTCCTAATTAACAATATCAATATGAAAACGTAACTGCATTCCTTATTCCACATTGCTTATGACTTTTTGTATTAAATTGCTGGAATATACTTCAGGTATTCAATTAACACAATTTGATAATGTCGATAATAACAATAGCTTCAAACAATTTTGTGGTTAAATCTCATTTAATACAAATAAGTTTTCTGCTCACATGTTGAATAAACAGGAAACGATAATAAATAGAAAGACATATTGTTTATTATGATCAATAATGTTAATAACAGTCTTATTTACGATGCGTATTTTTTATTGCGTGCATATACAAATATTCATGCAGAGTTTTCACTTTCATGCTAGTGTATATTCAAACGGTAGATGAGTACGATCATCATCATCGTGTTGTCGTTGACAACGTCGTGCTCGCGCTGTTTCCTTCTTTTTTTTCACTAAATACGCCTTTCTCGTCGCTCCAGTTGTCTCGTTGATGAGCCAACGGTAGTGGGAGGTGGATCTGTCTTTTTTTATTCTAAAAGGCAACGGAGAAAGTCGAGACGTCGCGTGTTTGATCACGCTCAAGGGGCCTTCCTCCAATGGTCATGTTACTCTTTTTCTTCCGTCTCTCTTTTTTTTCCTCCCTCTTTTTTTTTCTTCTCAAAGGAAATTCTGTTACAATTGATCTAACCAATTATGTAATACACGAGTTGGGACACGTAACAGAGACATAACAAAATGTTAATTACAAGTTTTTATTGAATTTTAAAGAAAGAATGAAAAGACAATTGATGAATTGAAAAATTGAGAAATTAAATATTGTCAATAGTTGATATGTACAAGATCTAATTCAGATGTAGCTTTGTGAAAAAGGCGATAGTTAAAGAAACAGGAAAAACAGAATAAATCAAGCGCAGGAATAGTTTCGAAAAAAATGATACAAATGACTTCCTGCATGGAATTACGAGGAAATTCCGCGTCTGGACCACGAAATTCATTTCCTTTTCCGCCATCTGTATACAAATGATTGCAATGACTTGCATCTCTTATGAATCATCATGTAATAAAACTTTCCCACAATTATTTTCACAATCTTCATATGTATCTACATGTTTGTGAGTATTGATAGCTGAATCCAATGCACGTTTTTTTTTATAATTGAGCAAGTAAATTATTTATTCATTTATTTATTGGGGATAGTTTTTTTTTCAGTCGATGATGTCTTTGCAATAATAAGTAGCTCGACCTTGTTCTCATTTTTGATGGCACCTGTGATATCATTGAAATACAACGTGGATACGAAGAATACAATGTAGTAGAGGATCGAATGGGAATGAGTGGATATTTTCATGATAATCATCATTTGAAACCAATAAGAAAAAGTACTTTATTCTCTTTTCAAACGGAATGTATGTTTAAAAAAATATATTCGAACGTTGTCCAAGAACTGAGTTCATGAGAGGATCTTTCGATAATTTGCAGGTAGTGATTCAGTTCAATGCGAAAATATTGCGCCGAAACTTTTTTGAACTCGAAAAATTTCGACATTCATACTATTATTTAATAATTGATTGATGTCGACATGTGACTACACCGTTTCATCAACACTTTGATATTCAAATGAATGAGAGGCAATTGTTGTAGTATTTGAGTGCGATAATTCCTTCTATCAAACCAACAAATTTTCCACCGCAACAATTTTAATACCAAATATGTTAATAGACTGATAACAATGTGCTGAAGAAGAGCAACGTCATTCCTTTCATGAGGAGACACCATACGAATATATTGATTTTTGAAAGCTAAGAGTAGGAACTATCTCTTTCAATATATAATATCGACAATATATAATGACACTTTATTTCCATTTGTAATTCCAGAATATGTATGGATCAAAGCGCAGAACAAGAGCGGCAGCTTCGAAACATGCAAATGGAGATAGAGAATTATCAACGACAGTTATGTGCAGCGAGTGCCGAACGTGAGCATGCTATACAAGAGAACAAACAAATGCAGAATGATTTAGCTGCAGTGACATATGATTCAAGAACATTACAACGTGAATTAGAAGCTTCACGTGCTGAAATACAAGATCTGAAAAGACAATTGCAGACTTACGTTAGCGAAGTTCGTCGAGCTGAAGAGTTGCTTGACAAAAAGGTGAGGAGAAGTGCATGGCAAAGGTTTTGTTTCTACAACGTATTTATATTGACTTAAGATAATCAAGTATCACGTGACTTGAATCGATACGAAATCACTCCAATCTGAATGAGTTAGGTTTTACTAATAATAACTGCCTGGTACCAGAAAAATCGTAAGATAAATTAATATGCGGAATGACATTCTACTTGCATATTCAGTTGCAATTTGTGTTCATGAAATAGTTGAAACTCTGGTATGTACGGTACTCAAGTACTTGCACCTCAAACGTGTGATAGTAGCAATTTCCATGATACTTATCTCATATTCGAACTAGTTCCGTAAAATACATCGTTGATTGGATAATCTTATCGATTGGAATGCGTTTCGTAGGTCAGCATTGGCTGTGTCATGCCTTGTACAGAATTAACTATGCACACTTCATTTCTTGGTTTTAGTCACGTGATGCATATCAATATGTAATTAAAATTGATTTTTTTAATTTTTTGACAGGAAAACGAGAGAACAGAAATGTTGAATCATTTCCGGAGTCTCAGTTTAGAGGCAACAGTATTGGAAAATAATAATCACAGTTTGGAATCTGAAGCGGCTGAAGCTAAAGGCGCTTTGCAGTCGGCAAGAGATCGTGCTTCAGATTTGGAAGGTCAATTAGTTGATAAAGAATGTCAGATAAGACGTTACGAGCTCCAGGTAATATTTTTTTTATCATATACGACAGTGAGGAATGAGAAAAAAAACCAAAATCGGTTAAGGTTAGTTGGAGAATAAACTTTTACTACATATAAATGTTTTGATTTTATTTGTTTATTAAGATAACAGAATTGACAAACAGTGTTGCAAAGTTAGAAACACAGGTGCGTCAGCAAATAGAGAATAGGAGTAGAGTTGAGGCTGAGTTACATTCCTTACGTGATCTTTGTGTACAATTGGATGGTAGAAAAGATTCACTGCAAAAAGACGTAGAGAACACTTCTATGATGAAGGCGCAATATATGGATGAAATATCGAAACTGAAGATTGAATTAAGTGCAATGAATAATCAGAGGAATCGTGATCATGCAGCTGTGGAGAGCTTGGAAAAATTGCTTGAACAAGAATCTCGCAAATCAATGGATTGTCACAGAACAAATCAAGAATTGCAAAATGAAATTGGAAGACTTAAAGATCGTGTTTCAGAATTACAAACTAAACTGTAAGATACGAGCAATGAATGAATCACTTGAAAACCAAATGTTGACAAACCCATATATACATAATTTCTCTTTTCAGATCTGCACAGTCAGCTGAATTGAGGAGCTACCAGAATCAAGCGGCAGAGTATAACAAGCAAATTTCTGACTTGCGTCGCCAAGTGACGGATGAAAGGTTTCATCGGGCAAAGAATGGAGAAGAGCATCGAAGGTAATAAGATAACCATAGAATCAATCGAGACAACCAAATCTGCTTACCCCAGTGTAGTAGAAGGCAATAGAATATTGATGTAACGATTCACTTCAATTGATTAGAATCAATCAATATAGTGGTGATACTAGTGCAAGGCTTCCTGAGCATAAATCTGGTGATCCGGCAAACGGAGCGTCGCCAATGGTTACCTTTGATCCCACCGCTGTCAGACAAGAGCTTTCACTGGGTCCCATTAGGTATTCACGCGATATCTGTATTCCTTATGATGGTTTTCATGCAACGAAATGTCTCAAAACGAAGCAACACTTAATTCATTTTTCTGCCCAACTGCAAATTGTTATAAACTGTGAAGATCGGACAGATTCTGCTTTTATATCTTTCGCAACTTTAAGAAAGTAGTCAGATAGTTATTGTCGGAAGAGTATAAAAACAGTGTGGTGTTCAAATATTAACTTTTTGCAATTAGTTATATCTATTTTGGGGCGTATGAATGTACAAATTATTTATTTTGGTGATGTCTAATTTTTCTTTCAAGTGGAAGAACCGTTGGGACAGGTTGAAAACTCAAATTCACGTTGTTTTGGTCCAATTCTTAGAATTTTCATCGAAGGAATTTTTCGTTAATTCGCTCCTAAAGTTCGATGAATATATCTTGGACGCACGGAAATTTTCATAATGTTTCGAAATTATTCAATGCCTCACGAGCATAATCTCCTCCTTATGTATTGTTTTCATTTATCGTATTCATACCAGAATTAAGAGATGTCACCATTCAAGTCAATTTTCATATCTAGTGCAGTGACGTTATCAGTAATTCTAGTGATCCTTATGACATCGTATCTTAGAATAAGTAAAGAATAGGGCCAACCAGTGATTCGAGCAATGTGTACGGAACTGATAAGTCTTTCCTATCGTTCGTGAGATAAACATTCAGAGGGAAAGGAAAGAGGATATCGTCAAATCATGAGAACATGAAGATAATTAATTTTAAGAAAAGAATTCCAAAATAGTTGGGGAAGCTCTTTGTGTACCTTTTCATCTTCGGTTTTATTGAAAACAATTAGAATTCATGACTGCCGTCTGAAGTTTGATGCTTACGACTAACTGTACTATTCTTGCTATGAAGTAAAATAATCAATTTTCGATACCGACACGACAATTCATAATTGTACAAGTTTCCACGCTATGAAAACCAAATCAATTGTCGATTAACTCTTCGAACTTAGATTCCCCTCTTGTTAACATTCTATCCCAAGACATAATCATTCCTTTATTTAATCGTTGAATTTGATTGTTGCAGATCGCCCGATCCATCATCCGACCGGTTAAACTTAGATATTAACTTTATAATTTAATAATTGAAAAATAAGATATATAGAATTTGGTTTAAAATAAATTATCATTCTAATATAATAGACATCTGCCAACGTCGTCTGTGGCACGCAAAGAATCAACACGTTATAGTGATTCGATACATGAGGCTGAAAACACAAATAGATTCGACACAGGATATGGATCACATAAAGGTTTGCTGCTTTGCAAATGTATTGGGAGCAAAAATAAAATGTATAAACAGGCGTTTGGGGTGACGCTTAATAAATGAAAATGTAGGATTAATATCCCAATTGACTGAACCAATGCTTATCTCAGATTCTCATCTGAAAGACAGCGAGCGCACAGTTGTATACGCCCACGGACCACGTACCGGTGAACCAACACAATCAATAATTGCCGTACCTGGCGTTAGTGGAATATGTGTTAGAGCATCAGTCGAAGAGGATGATAATCACAAAGATATCAGATTACGAATTACTGAACAGCCATCAACGAGTCAACCACCATTACGTAGTGATGCAGTGATGCAAAATGCGCCATCCACTTCATCACACTGTAAGAGTACAATTTTTATATCATAGATCCATTTTGATAAGATTAATTTATTAATTGAATTCGAAAGAAGATCGAGAAGAGAGCAGGGATATGTTTGAATCATATACTTCATCGGATGATCGAGAGAATGATGCTGATGTAGAGAATATCGATAAAGATACCGATGAGAGGAACAAGAGAGAGAAAACACAAGATCAAATGCAACATGAGAAAATATCACAGCAACACACAAGTGGCGAGAGAAGAATATCTGGTGGGCCTAGTACCGAAAGAGAGCAAGAAGCTAGCGTCTCTGTCATAGATGATAGTGCCGAGAGGACTAGAAAAGATAAGAAGTCAACTGAGCAAAAAAAAGCGGTCCACGACATTTCTCGAGATAAAAAACAAAAAGTAACGGTGGCACGCATTTCACGCGAAGATGAACGAGAGGAGACAGTACCACAGTTTTCTGATATAAATAGAAGAAGAGAGACGAGAATTCGAGTTTCAGATGAGAATGAAAGAAATGGAATCATAGGGGAAACTTCTGATAGAAAGGAGCGAAAAGACATGACAACACAAATTTCGGATAAAAAAACACAAAAAGAGATGGAAACACAAATTTCTGATAAAGGAAAACCAAAAGAAGCAGCAACACAAATTTCAAGTAAGGTGAAACAGGCGGAAACGCAAATTGCGGTCGCGCAAAAGAACAGAGAGATGGGCACTGAAATTTTGAATGACAAAGAAAAAGTTGGGTCCCAAATTGCAGAGGAGAGAAAACCAAAAGAATCAGGGACACAAATGACCAGGAAAGAAAAGCGGACGGAGTCGGGCGTAAATATATTTGGTGGTATAGTGCAAAAAGAGTCTTGTGGATGTGAAGTTGGCAATCAATTACCGGGTTGTATTGCGAATGAACGGGTTGGACGGCATGTAGAAATTTATTCTAGGCATGATGATGATGATGATGATGATGCCGATGATGATAATAATGCTAACGCCATTGTGGATCAGAAAGATACTGACGAGGGTTATAATACGTCACGAGTACCAAGATCACCCGAACGTATAGCGCAGGATAACCCTGATGATGATGTTTCCATCGGTCATATTTCCGTAGAGAAATTGAATGTGCCGGCAATAAAAGCTCAGGATCGTTCTCAATCACCGATGCGGAATCTGCAAATACCAGTGATTGTAACACATTCAAATCAGTCACCAACACGAACGAATGCAGATGAAGTTGAAATTGAAATTCCAAAAATTCAATTGAGTCCGAATATCGGTGGGCAGTCAACAGAAAATGAGGTTTCAGCCAGAAACATACGAGATCGAACAAGAATAATAAACAGATCGGCATCAAACGAAATATTGGAAAATGGTGCAAACAGTGAGGAAACATATAGCAAGTACAGCTCTAAACAAAATGATAGTAACCATTTAGGCGTCAGTGATGTAAGCAAATTTGATCCACCAAGATATTCAACACCAGCTAGAGTATCAACTGAAGTTGAGAGTGTTCCACAAAGCACGCCTTCGAGGAAAATGGGAAAAAAGCCAAGCAGATCTAGCGGTGCGTATATCGAGGAAACAACCGAGTTATTAAGTAGTGAGGAGAGCAGTAGGCAATCGCGAATGTCGAGAACTCGACCTCTTGATAAGTCCAACAATTCACATGACAAAACGCAAAGATCCGTACGCCAAGAAAGAACACCCGCCATGGCCCCAAAAGGCCCATCGAGTTCACGAGAAAAGTCTTCTGAAATTCATGAGACCGAAAAAGATTCGGGTTCAACATCAAAACGAAATAATATACTTCACATAGGCAGAGAGAACCGCACGAAATCATACGATGAAGATCGACTCACCTGTGAGACGAATAAATGCCGAAATTGTCCACTGGGAGTCAACATAATGATTCCTGCACAATTTTTGCCATCTTCACGTGGATCAACGAATGTTGAAACACAATCATTGGAGACGGAAGTTGATGCTGGGACATCGTACTCGGCCGCTGATACTGCTATTGCATCGCCATCTACTCGACGACATGTACGAACACCGTCACATGAAAAATCGAAAACACCGCACGCAGATCGTACGCGGGGTTCAACAGTGCATGAAGTCGTTATAAAAGGCCCTGCTGAATGCTTCATAGAATCTGAAGCATCATACACATGCATTGATATCGAAGAAAAGAAGAATAGAACAAAAACACCAAAGCCTGCCGCCGCCACTTCACGGATTCCTCATGAACAAAGTCTTGCTCCTTCTCGGACGAGTCCTCGCGATCACACTCGCCGACAATCACAATTCTCATCTGGAGATGTTGCAATAGTGGACGCTTGTACTCGTGACATATGTCATGATTGTTAGATGGGTGAATGATGCACTAGATATCGGGAAAAAAATTCAACAAAATTATAATATGGAAAAATCGAAATACGGAAGCTATTTTTTGATGTATAGAAATTTGAGTCTTTCTCTTGTAAGCCACGATTGTTATTTATAACAAAACATTTTGTACTGCTTCTCTCTGTGTATTTTCTCATGTAGTAAAATGAAAAAATGAATCCTCCATCATCCGAGAAAAAGAAACAAAATGGATAAAAAATGGATTGGAACGAGGACGTTTGATATTTCTATCCACATATTTTGATGTTGTGGTTGATTTTCTCATTCCTGTTCATCTTTTATTACATAAGTTTCGCCTTCTATCTCTACATTTTCCATCACGTTTTTTTTATTTTTCCGCTTCCCCATCCATGTCTCTATATATTACGGTTTTCTCACAAGGTTAGGATGTCATTCAAATAGATTTGAACCATATTTTCATATCACTGACAACAATAGAAAAGTCTGGAGGTAGTAATTATTCGCAGATAATAGAAATGAAAAATCTTCATGCACGGTGCAACCTTGTCTAAAATCACGCTCTTATCTATAATCGACTTTGTTTATATGATTGTATACAGATACTCATACATAAAATACATGATGCTCACGATGCATCATAGGATAATCATCTTTATAATTAATAGTTAGCAGTAATGTTTAACTCGTTTTTCAATTTTTATCCTTTATTTATTCGTTTTCTGAACTCCTTCACAGAGTTGCGAAAATCGCAAACATGCAGTCATCTGCAATTTCCTTCGTCAATTTTTTTGTTTATCTTATGCTTTTAAATAATTACAAAAATTCTTTTATATTCTTGCCATACACTCCTATGTATTCGTCATTAAGCCTAATATAATACAGAAGTTTCAAATCATTTTTCTTCTTTTCCTTACGCCTCTTAAGCGCAATCATCTCTCATTTATTTCGTCTCTTTCCACTCAGATGCTCGCGCGAAAAAAAAACATCGATTACTGCCGCAGCATTTTTCATATCATCTCATATATATGCGTGGATAAAATACAAGGGAGATTAGAATTATGTACAAATATGTATAGAATATTTTAATCGTGCTTACAATTTTCTTTAACCTTACTGTCTCTTTTTCTCTTTTCTACCTATTTTTTTTTTTTTTTACCTCGAGAGGAGAGAATTACGTTGATAAATAAAATCATCATATAAATGCAATCTATTTTCACATTTTTTTTTGTTTTTCTCTTCGAGATTACCAACTTTCACACATCTTACCAATAACGAAAAAGGGAAAAGTCAAAACTATGCATATGCAAAGAAATAATTCTTAACATTATAGAGAGAAATACTCATAAAATGAAATCAAAAATCAGTCCAATTGCACGATTGCATGACGTGAAATTTGACGTGTACGTCTTCATTATATTAAACATTAAAAAAAATTTATATGTCAAGAGAAAAAAAAATGCCCGGGGCCTATTGAATTGTACTCCATGAATTATACGATTCACAGTGTCTGTCTTTGTATGTTCATTTAGTGGTAGTCAAGTTATCTCATCGAATTATTTTTGTCCTTTTTTTTTCCGTAGCACAACGAAAAAAAAGACATGACGACAAAACCGAAAAAAAAATCATGCGTCTTGTGCTATAAATGACTGTTATTATCCCATAGATAGAAAACTTATTCATTCTACTTTTGTTCTCTCGGTTTATCCCGTTTTAATTCATCTTCCTTTCATTTATTCATGTAGGTTTTTTTTTTTAAGAATAATTTTGTATCCTCAATATCATACAGAACTTGGAAATAATTGTAATCTTCTTATATAATAAGATATCGATTAGGCTCTTGCTGAGTGACATGAGATTGAACGATGAAAGATCATGCTGATCTCCTTCACTCTCACTTCTGACAGTTGCAATCATTTTCTTATATCGAAAAACACTAACTATTCATCATTTCAATAGCACGCGCGATTCCTATGAATAGAAGAAAAGAAGAAAGACGAATAAAAACATCGACTATAATGTATCTCGTCTGAAATTGTAGTAAAGCAATACAAAAATGAATTATTCGGAAAATATAACAATAGACAGGTGTATTACGGAAGGACACTTGATGAAAACATTTTTTCTTTTCGTTCTTACATTTGAAATCGCGATTTACGCAAAAATAACTACAATTGAACGAATATTTATGATAATCCATTATAGTAATTGTATCCTATGATTTACTAATATTCTGATGATAAACATTCGCGTAGAATGAATCTTTCCGACTTAGTTGCCCCTTGTCTTATAAATTTATAATTGAAGCATAATTTGTTTCCATCATTGCCCATAATTTTGTTCGTTTCGTTAAGAGAATAAATAATAACATTGAATCAAGAACATTCCTTCTTTTTTTACTTTTCATCACCTTCAACTTTTTCTCTATCACTGTATTTCTTTTTTTTTTTCCTGTTTCGTGTTTATCGTATTTTTTCACTCAACCATTTTCACTAACATTCAGTCGATACTTTTTCATCATTTATATTTTTGTTTTCCACCATTTCTCTTCATTTCTCTGTCCTCCTCTCTCTTGACACACTACAATTAATGTAGTTCGTAGACATTTTATATTCTAGATTGGCAATCCACATACTGCCCGAAGTAAGTTTATAGGCCTCATTTTGTATCTAATAACATTGTTGCATTTAGTTTCGGTATTTCATTCATCCGTTAATTCATCTTCACACTAGATTAATCGCCGTATTCATACGATAATGGTTTCTTGCACGTATTGTTCATACACGTGATTCAGCACTAGTATATGCATAAATAATCCATCATCCCGGCGATGCACACCCAGAAATCATACAACAGCGACGGCATTCACATTAATAATCATTCCAACAAAAAAGCATACAATGAACATTTTTTTTCATATCGTTTTCATTTCAAACCATATCATGACACATATCATTCCTTCATATCAAAATGAGTTCATTGAAGGATTCATACACTTCTTTTTGTTGAAGAGTTGGTCAATTCTCCATTGGATCAATATAAGGTTATGCTTTTCCTGATAGTTGTTGAATCTTGTTGTGATTGAATTATCCCGTAATTTAGAGGCCTGGCTCAAAAGGTCACCTGTGATTGCTATTACTTTGATCATTCATATCGTAAAGCACCTGAGCAATTGTCCTCGATGATTCAACATTGCTCAACGCCACACCTGCCAAATGTGGTTCATATGCTCGAAGATGTCTGCAAGATACAAAATGACAATAGAATGAATTTGTACTGTTGTTATTACATAAATAAATTCAATGAATTGAAGTAGTCTGATGGAAACTATAGAATATTATAAATACAAATATAATTTTATAAGGAATAATCTTAGTTAATATCGTTGGTATCAGATGAAAACTCTAAACGAGTTATAGACCTTATGCAAACGTGCAGAAAAAGTATCATCAAAGTTTTATGGTGTTTTCGAGATTGTTTTCCTCAAAACTTCAGGAATTGTAACTGCAAGGCGAAAAACCGAATTAGCATAGTTCTAAAATAGCTTTGGAGTGCAGCCTTTTTATGTTTTCTCTTCAAAATTGACTCTTCACCATTCATTTATATTTTGATCTTATGGTTCTATACCAGAAATTTTCTTCGAAAAGTTATTGCACAAGAGAAATGTCGAGAACATTAGTTCGGAATTGTCTGCGATTAGATGGATTACAAAAACACGAAGCTCTGAAATTTTCATTCATACGCTTTGGAGAATTTTTGAGGAAGAGTCAAAACTTCCTAACGATCTACTCGTTGACCGCCACAAACACATTAACCCTTTCATGCATATGAGACACATTTGTCCCCGTCACTTTTTTCAGTTTTATGCTAAACTTATTCAATTTAATAAATTTATAAGTTTATATTCACAAACTTAATAGTAGGCTGTTTATTAAGTTTGGAAATACAAACTTATAAATTTATTAAATTGTGGCATATTCAGCATTCATGTGCGATACTTTCAATTTTTTCGGAGCACCACTTGTTATAACAGTTGCCTATCCACATGACACATTAACAATGAGCACTTCCGACAGGAACCACCAACGCGCCATCTCGAAAAAAATGATGCGGATTTTCGCGAATGATGCAAATTTCAGTCGTTTCGGATTCATATATGCATAAGCCATAAGGTACACTCGCGGTGGGTTCTGGTTGTGATGCAGTAGTACTTGTTATAATTCCATCAGACTTTTTTGGATGAGATAAAAAATATTATGAGAAAACTCACCGTCTTCCATGTGCTGAGTATATGACTAGGTTTCTAAGAATCAGAGCTGCCGTCAGGCGAATACTTTTCGTTACAGGACCCTCATTATCATCCTGCAAAAAACATTGATATGTTATTCATCTACTTTTTCCATAATCTATCGTAAATGTTGAACAGTGAACGTTAAATCACGATTGAATGAAAATGGACAAAGGAAAAAACACATTAATTCAGCAACCAATGAATTTGATTTGTGGCTCCATTTTTTTTCATCAAAGATTCACACAAAAAAAATTCGTGCACACTATATACGCTGCGGACACATATCGAAATTCCAAATTAGTTATGTAAAAGCATGCGATACTATTATCATAAAACGAAAATTGTGATGAATATGAATGAATTTATGATCAAAAATGTCGAAAAGAATATTTCGAAATTAATCGTTTTTCCTTCTGATGATTGTTTGCGTAAACAAAAAAGAAACACAAATGAAAATTAGACAACATGAAATGAAGAATGACAAAAAAATACAAAAAAAAAACAATGACGGAGCTCCGTCTAATGTGTAATTACAATTTTAAATTATGGACAATTATAACATTATCTAACTCTAGAGATCACATATTAAGTTGTACAAAAGTGAGACAATGAAGCAATGACGATAAATATTGAATAACCGTTGTACATATATGACATGCAGAAGCGATTGTAGATCAACAATAAAATCAGGATGGGAAATCCATGCAATGCATGATAAAGCTAAAAAACGACATTGAAAAAAACAATGAAGGCGGCACAATCCTCTACGATGTTTTTTGTTTATTATTTCATTTTTTTTTTCTTTCGTGACTCGTGTAGCTTTTACCTGTTCTGTCGGAGGATTTTGACCAGATCGGGGAGAAGAACTCGCGATTGTGGCAGCCGGCTTGCTTGGCCTTTGCTGCATTACCAAAAGAACAAGAACAATATTCCAGGGTTACGTTTTTTTTCTATCGAAATATTAATATTTGTTTTGTTGTTCATATAGGAAGAATTAATGAACGGGTGATAAGTAGTTCGTTGGAAACGTGCGCGACAGTTGCGTCATTTTTGGATTAATATAGGATTTCTTAGCAACATTCCATAAAATTAAGTCATTATCAAGTGTTTACGATTACATTAGATAGTAACGATAATAATCATAGTAATTGTTATGGTAATAATAGTAATAATAATAATAATAATAATAATACTGTTGCTATTATTATTGTCATTAGTATTCATTTTCCAATATTGTATCAGAAAATTTCCAAGGATAAATTGCCATTTTGAAAGATGCAACATCACACCGGAGATTGTGAAGTTGCGTTTCACGTTTTTGATGGACACATTATATACATTTTGAAAAAGTCAATTGTGTTAGAACTATAAACGTGGATTGAGAATTCGTTTCGTAGTTATAATTTTATGGACTTTGAAGGCGACTTAGATATTTACCATCAACTCTTTTGGATTAACGAACTCAAGTGCATGCCGCTTTATCGCATGAAACGCGGCATTCGGCGCATAACCAGGATGATGGGGTGTCGTTGGTGGCGTTGACGCAGAGACTTCAGATTTCCCCGTACTGGTCAATTGTTTCCTTCTCATGGCCATAGTCTTTGGAGAAAATAAAAATGGAAACAAATTTGAAGACATTATAGACATAAAATGGTTTGTTTGAACAAGTGAAATGTTGTTGAAAAAAGGAAATATCATCTCGAAACGTTGACGGTCACTATCCATCATAGACAAAAACTTCCGGAAACGACTGAGAGTGAGTTTATTCGAAGTATTTATTTATTTCTGGTTTTTGTGAAATCGGCTGTGTGGGACGAAGAAAAATTTACGTAATCACCACTCGTACTAATTCGAGTTGACTGCCTCAAAACTCTTTTATTGTGAATATGATCATGGCCGTATCTTTTCATAGGAAGATTTTTTCCATATCTCGATTAATAAGATTCCGAATAAAAAATTTCAATAGAAACCTTCTCGCGCTGAAAGATCGCTGTGCATTCGAACTAATAGATGTGCAATAAATAATAAACTAAATTGCTTGTTATTGAGATTTTTTTTCATTCTCATTTTCTTCTTCAAGCCATTATTAAATGAAACAAGACTCCTAAGAAAATCACGTATCGATTATAATTATTATATATAAAGAAATGAAACTCACATCAGCATGGCAGTGCCGATCATAAAGATGCGTCATAAGTGAAAATCTACGTCTCTTGAGTCCATCACAACTTGCCCAAAGACACAAAATTTCATCAGGTCCGGTTGGGCAATGTGCTTCACAAACATGAAGATAAACTTCATGAGCAGTTTTGAATTGTCTCAAACAACCTCGCCATTCACATAAATATGCATTCGGATCAATTTTAATTGTTATAGTTTTGCTCTCCGACACTTGTGGTGTCTGTTGCTGCAGCTGTTGTTGTTGTTCTTGTTGTTGCTGATTACTCGTTGATGGTTTACTATCAATTTCCGTCGATGTAGACGTTGTTGATGTTGACATACTTAAATTGGCATTTTTCACAATTTTAATCGGTGATGATTTGGCATTAATTGTCGCGACGGCGTGTGATGTGGCTGCAGCTTGATGTGGTGTTGTCGGACGAGTCGGCGGTGGCGTCGAGGCTGGTGTTGGTGTGACAACGCGTGAAGGAACACTTCCAGTCGCATTATGACATTGTTGTGTCATAGCAGGAATAGTAACTGTAACAGTATTCGTATTTGTTTGCGCTATTGAACTGTTAACGATAATGGAAGTTTGTGGAATAGCTGCTGATGTTGGGACAAGTGGCGGTGGGATATTTCCTAATGCCGAATTTTGTATGATGGGACGTGGTACTTGCGTTACAACAACTTGCTGTCCTTGCGGTGTCATTGCTACCACTTTTTGTGTACCTTGTTGCGCGCTCGATTGTGGTTGTAGGATAATAATCGTTTTGGCACCAGTGCCCTGTTGTTGTGTTGTTTGCGCAACTAATACAGTTTGCGCTTGTCCTTGAACTAATGCAGTTTGGGATTGCGCTAATACATAATTTTGCCCTGGTACACCACCAGACACTACATATTGCAATTGTCCACCAGCACCTTGCTGCAGTAAAACTTGTGGTTGTGATGTATTTGTACGTTTCACTTGACCTGGAATGATTACTTGATTGTTTGTTTGTATTGCTTGTTGAACGACTATCTGTCGTGGTGCTGCTACAATTAATTGTTGGGGCTGCGCCGGAACTTGAATTTGCTGCGACTGTATTTGTTGGTGTTGTTGATGCGTATCGATTTGATTGATGAATCGAGACTCTTCTTTTACTATTGACGGATTTTCTTGTTTTATTGGTTCGTCAGCAATGTCCATCTCGTCTTCGATGCAGTCCGCAGCCAGTGCGGCATAGAGATTAGCCGCGGTTGATGAGACTGTACCTTTCTCACCATCTTTATCTTCATCCGGCTCTTCGGATTTTATACTTGAGAATGTGGATTCTACAGGTGCGCTATCAACACTCGCATCTGGTGACGTTGTACCATTTGAATATTTTTGTTTTTTATCTGGACCATTTTCTTCGGAATCTGATAAACACCTTTTCATTCCTCGCGGCGCTTCTATCAGAGCATCATCTGATGATACTTCAGCTTGTGAGATATTATCATCGTCAGGTTCCGCTTTGATCTTAATATCAGTGGATTCTTTCAACACCTTCTTAATATGATTTTCCATTAAATCAATACCTTTGTCGCTGATTGAATTTTTTAACAATACACCATTCATTAACAATTCTTTGTCGACTTTACGCTCTAATAGATCAGCTAGCATCATACTTTGTAGCGGTTTATCTTTTGAGCTCAAACTTGATGAATCTTTCGATGAATTATCATCTTGTACGTCCATTTCCATACTACCTGCGGCACCGCCGTTCCGTAGGATACCTTCGAAACTTGTTAATGAACTTTCATCTTCAGCACCGATGCCAGAACAATCCCGACTGCCGCCAATGCCACTACTTGACGCTAAAGAATTGTTCGTTGAGTCAGAATCTTCGGCGTTTGGAGTGGAAATAATTCGATGGCACGTTAACTTATTGACCAAAGTTGTTGCTGTTAGTGATGTCGGCGGTCGGCAAATTTTTTGATTTGTGTTTATATGATTTTCCGTTATCATTGTTACCGCTGTATTTTGCGACGCTACAGTTTGATTATTCGCATCATTTTCATTCACTTCAGTCTGAAACAATTGAGGAAAGATTAATATATAACAATTGTTCTATCATTATTCTGTGACATTATTTTTCTTTATTCTTTTCTTAACATTATTTTGCGCTACCTTCACATCACAATTGTTCGCTACAATTATTTTGGCTCCATTGAGTCTCTGGACTTTTTTAGCAGGTGTGGATGATGCAATGACTTTTTGTTTGGCGTTGGTAGGTGCTCTTAGTGCAACATTCGATGAGTGTGTCGCTGGCGTGGCAGACGGTGCCGTAGGTTGAACACCTCCGGACAACTGTTGCTGAAGTAACCTCTGCTGTTGTTGACGTTGAGCGACCTATTGATCGTAACATCAAATAAAATGAAAATACAATAAAAATAATCATATTCGAAATGCATCAATAATTCAAATGACGATTTCTTTCACACTTTCTTTCGGTTTTCATGTGTTAGTATTAATGAAATTTTTTATCCCTCAATGTCTGTTAGGGTTTTTTGGAAATTAGGTGAACGTATGATTATATAAAATCTGAGAATGATAATTATTCTGTTAAATAGGAATATTTTTTTCTTGGATCAAATAGTGGAGTAGGAGAAGGATAAAGACTAAAAAAAAAAAAAAAAAAAAAAAAAAAAAAAAAAAAAAAAAAAAAAAAAAAAAAAAAAAAAAAAAAAAAAAAAAAAAAAAAAAAAAAAAAAAAAAAGGAGGGGCAATGGGAATTCAAAAATAAAACGGTTGCAGTAAAAATACATAACAAACAACAAACAAACAACCAAAAATACATCGAACAAAATCAGTAAAATACCCTTTTTTTCAATTTCACTTTGGACACAAACATAATTTGTGAACAAATTATTCTTTTACATATAGAAGAGTGCAAAACAATAAAAACAAATATCCAAATCTATTACACTGCTCTCCAAAATCGAATTTTCTAATCATGCTCAAATCATTTTCAACACTCACTTTCATCGCGATGTCAAATAATAAGATCTTTCTTTGTATATATTTCAATCTCATTCTATGATGGAAACTAAAGTTGAAAGAAATGATGGACTAATGTAATATGTTATCACACAACAATACCTGATTATTTGTTATTAGCTGATTGGCACTGTTGCTGGATGCGATGCTAGTAGTAGTATTTGTTACGCAGGCATTTTGGGTAGACACACAAGTCGCAGCGGCGCTGGGCATGCAGTCGCCGCTGACCGTTACCTTTGTAGCCAGCAGGCTTTTTATAATAGAACTTGATGTCACACCAATACGATTATCACAGTCCTTATTCACCAGTTGAATCGTAGATTGTTGCTGATGTTGTTGTTGTTGCTGCTGCTGTGAGCCACTAGCAAGCAGCGCTTGACTCAAGTGTGGATGTGCCACTGACACCTAGTCCCACACACCAATCACAAAAAAACAAAACAAAAAAACCAAATGAAATAATGCCCAACAATACAAATCAGATATAAACAATCGATCAATTTCAACCTTTCAGACAAAAGTAAAATTGGATCCGCCTTCTTATTATTTTTTTACTTATACTGGAAATAACATAGTATTAACATATGGTATATGAGCGGTTATATCACCGTAAGCGAAAATTTAATATTTGTCAATGAAGAAGATTGCAATTGTCAAATTTGAAACATGATAAAAACGAAATGGATCATTGTAATGTTCCCTACAAAATGTGATTATAATATGAAAGATTGTATATTGACTCAGTGTTTTATACATTCAATGGCTATATTGGCACGAATCTGGATTTGATATAACGAAATAATAGTAGTATCGTGTCATTGTTTGCAATAATCCGGGTGTCCCGAAAAACAAAATTGACTTGTACGTTAACATCATTTTAACTGTCATAAATGAAATTATTTCCTATGTGTGAATACTGTGAGTTAAAAAATTACTTTTCAAGCATTAATCAGCGTTTCTCTGATTGTTTGGTCAGAAATAAATCAACTTTGAAGTTGCGTAGAAAAATGGACGATTACAAGAAAAACATATATTAACTACTGGTGTCTTTACCATGAAAAAACAAATCAGTAAATGAATATACAAGAAGCGAGAGCAGTGTGTAAATATGGGTAAATGAATTAAAATATTATTTTTGCATTATAATTATTTCAGGGAATGAGAGATATGATGAAGAACCAAGGATAATCATATGATGGTATCAAGAGAGAAAATAAGAAGAGATTGAAATATGAAGAAATAAGGAGAGCGAGAGAGAGAGAGAGAAAGAGAGAAAAAGTGAGAGAAAGAGAGTGTGATCGTGAGGATTTGGACCCACCTGACTTATAGAATCAACCTTGGTGACTGTATTCTGAGGTTGATTCTGTAGGGTATTTGAGGATGGTTTTGGTGGGGCTGACAAGTGGGCCTTTAATATAGGAGATGCGGGTGTTGCAACAATTTTGGATGTGTTATCTACGGCCGTGCTATCAGGAATTGGATTTATGGGCGTGACTGTACGCTGTTGTACGGGATGCACCTTTACTGGAGTTGAATTACTCGTTGCCGTTGATGCTGCCACTGATGTCATGATTGCTGATTGGGATGTCAATGTTGTTGAAGAAGATGGTGTTGTTGACAACGTAACATTCATTGGAACGGAATTTTGGCTCGGATAGGTAATTGGTGCAGGAGTTGCGCGCACTCGTATTCCCTCATAGTATTGTGTGACTGAATTTTCACTTCTCAATGGATTCGGTCCAATTGTCCCACCAAACACTGACCTGAGAGCAAAAAATGAACGAATGAAAATTGAAGTGACAGTATGAAAATAGAAACCAGAAAATATTGCATTTATTCAACGAATGGTACAAGAATATTTTATGCTAAAATATCCACACGTCATTAGAATATGGAGATTTGACTGGACATTAAAAACAGGGATCACGTAAAGAAGGTTTGTTAGATTTAATTTCATCCCTCTCGTCATAAACCCTTTTGATGGAACTACATTGGCGACGTCAAAAGAACCGTTTCATTGAGCATCTGTAGTTATTCTACTCATACTCGGAGTTTAAGTTGACGCAACCTTATGAAAATATTTATAATGTTCTGTATGGAATATTGATGTCATGAGAGTGTATCCGATGTTACCTATTTGCCCTTTGAGTATGCTTAATAGCTGTACTTTCACACTGGACAAGACAGAAATATGAGGAGTTTTTTTGTATCTGTCGATAAATCGATTTCTATACTGTCATTGTTGAGAAACGATAGAAGTGTAGCGACATAACTTTGAAACGTTTGTTAATATCGGAATTCCCTCCTGATAATGATAGTGTAGAATTAAATTCAATTCTTTTCTTAGTGACCAATTTCTGCGGATTGTAACGTGAACAAGAAATTTCCCCATTGTCTTCTTTTTTTTGTTTTGCAATGTTAGATAGCATAGAGTGAACCTTCAAGCATGAGCAAACGAATTCTTCGCCCTCACACTTATCGCTTTTTTTTTGGAATTCTTTTGTCTGATGCACAAATAATAAAATGTCGATGCGATTTGCAACTCCAAGACTTGTTTGAAACTGTATTGAAACTGTGGACAATTAGTCAATGTTCCACTGTTGTTTTCAATGGAGATGAAACGTTCGTTTGTGTGAAGAATCATAGTGTGAAGAAATGGGAAACTGCTTATACTTATGTGCAAATAATATTCCAACGAGTACAATTAGCATGCATAACGCAATTTCCACAAATGACTATCATCCTATAATTTACAAAATTATGAAGAATCTCAATGATTTGAATTTAGATATTCCCATTCAGGAAAGTGATATGTGTGGAGACAACATAATTTGAAGTAGTATATAAATCCAATGGATTAAGCAAGAATAGATGAAGTTAGATAATTCGATGTTCGTTGGGCGGGATGCGAATCAACGAGTTCCTGCTGTCAGACCGAATGCGATGTAATGCCATAGAAAGCTTTCAAACAAATAATCTGCGTAAACGCACTCAAACGCAAGAATATTTTGTGCATTAAGTTCCATCAGTGAGCCTCAATATTAAAACGAAATATTTTCAAACCATATGGTGACTTAGACAATTCTAGAATACAGTACATCTACCAAATAAATTCAGAAATTTGTTTGTATTGTATTGCAGATTATCCGAGTCGCACCTGTATGTAATCTTGAATTCATGATTAAAAAAATATTCTAGCGTCTTACCTAACACATCGTGGAAAATGTAACGGTGCAATGACTCCACGCCTGCCAATTTTCGTACAATAACCCAAATACTTCTTGTATAATTCTTCTTGTTCAATCCTCGCATCTACTGTCGGCTCAAATGTCGCTCGCAACCAACCTAAAGCAAACTGTTCATTCTCTTGAATGATTTGTTGATGTGCATGTTGTTGTTGAAGGGATGCAACAGCTTCAGCTGCTTTATTTGCTGCGGCTTTCGACAATGGCGTAGCAGGAGTTGTTGGACGCGATGGCGCAGGACTTATCGATGTTGGTGTACTGCTACTAGCAACAGTAGCAACAGCAGTAACAGCGGTGGCACCACTATTACCACCATTTGCCATTGGTGTGGCTACCAATTGCGTTGACATTGTTGTTATCGTCGACGTGGCTGCCAAAGCAGTGGTTATAGTCGATGAATTTGAAGTAACAGACGACGTGGTGATGGCGTTTGTTGTTGATGAATTAACTGTGGAATTATTAGTATTATTTGTCGTTGTTGAGTTGGTAGTCGATGATAATGTTGATACTGTTTCGACCACACGCATCAATATACATGCTTTTGGGCCATAACTTTGTGCTTCAACAGTGACGAGTGCAACAAGAGTGTCAATGGCACCGCGTACCCGCGCGACGCTCGTGCACGGCCTCTCACCCAACGATGTCAACGCGTAAAGACACTCTAATGTGTAGACAAGCAATGCAATATCGCTCAACGCCAAAAAACGACATATCATGTCATAAACATTGTCATTTAGTCCATACGTCACAATTTCTTCATTGCTGTCCTGTTGGCTTATTTTATTTAACACTTCCAAACACGATATAACAATGAAACGATCTGATGAATCAACACCATTTGACACACATGATAATATACCACTTGTTATTCTATCACCAGCGTCTTTCAATATTATTTCATTGGCGATATTTCCAAGTATATCGAAACCGAGTTGATGTAAATTGCTCCATCGTGCGCGCACGCATAATAATACAAATCGCAGAAAACAACGATTTCTACCAAGAATAACAGCATTTTCTGGTGTAAAACTTAAATTACGTAATATTGAAGCTATTTGTAATACGCGTTGTCCATATGGATCTTGCGTGCCCAATGTTCGTCCCATACAAAATAAATCATTATCTTCATCCTCAAATTTAATTGAATTTTGATTTTGATCGATTAAATTATTATCATCATGATAAATTGAAATGTCAACAATATCGAGTTTTTCGCAATCAGGTGTAACAGTATCAATTTCCATCGGGGTATGTTCAGTTTGATTCACAACCCCCTCAATAATTCCGACTGCCGATTCTTGATCAGCTGCTACTGCTAGTGTTGTTATTGTTGCTGTCGTTGTCGTAGTTGTTGTCGTTGTTGACCTCTTATTCTCACGCTGCTGTTGTTCACGTTTATTTTTTTCTCGTTCTAATGTTTTCCTTCGCGAGAACGTATTTAAATTATTTGATGGTTTTTTCATAAATGTCCTTTCATCAGTGAGATCTAATTCGTCTGTGGTGTCTAGTACATCAGACCAGAATGAATTTATAGAATAATTCCGTACACGTGAGTAAACTTCAATGAATAATTGACGTGTACCGGGTGAATCAAATACACCAGCATGGGCTAATAAAATATTTACAAGTCGTGGATATTTGTCCAAGCGCAATGTGTGTTTTCCTTCGTTAGACAATAATGTACACACATTTATTGCAAAATCTTGCTCGTTCGGCAATGGTGATAGCAACGACAATGCCAATTTATCGTAATTTGATGGCTTGTAGAGGTTTGCTGAAAGTCCATTATAGTCCCGGAGAGATTCTGCAGCAGAAAAAAAAACAACCAATTGTTGAAAAAAAATAAAAATTTTTAATTTAGATAGATATGAAAGGGAATTCCAATCAGAATGTCTACAACGCGCGATAGACTGAACCTACATGACATTTGGTAATTCGAGTGTGACGTCGCGACTCATATCTGAGGTGATTCACACTAGAGAGGGAATGCATCATCGTATCCGAAGTTCGGTGTCGGTTCGCGCGTGTGAGGAGAGACCGCGTGCAGCGTACGCCACGTTGTTGAGGTAGGTCAGTCAAAAGAATGACGATAAACATAGTGTGGCTACTCTATCCGGATCGAGCATGTGACCCAGATAATACATGAAATAAATAAGGAGCGAGCATGGGGTGGTTCGCTGAAAATTTATGTCTGGTTGTGTTTCATGTACGCGTTCATTATCTATATGATATGCAAGAAATCTTTTCCATAATGTTGTGCTATCTGATCTCCAAAAGTTTTCCGGCGCTGACACAAAATATTAAAAGTTATAACCGTAGCTAGCAAGTATTATAGCTAATAGTTGTATTAAGGGAGTGAGTGAATTTATCAAGAATATCAACACTGGTATAGAATTTCTTCAATGACATAAACGTAATTCTAATTGAAAAAGGTTTCATCGAATGCTCTCGTTTAGGCTCTATGAAGGTCCACATTAACTTTGACAAACGTTGAGACCACGATAAAGGGTATCGATGCTCATGGACAAGTTTTCTTTCTTGATATTCTAGTTTTGCGATTTGTTTCATTCGTAACAAATGTTCGATATCTCTAAATAATTCCGAACCAACTGAAAATATCAGGAAAAATGTTTTGGCCATAGAAACAGACTTTTTGTAAGGGGATATGCTCGTAAAAATTTGCCATTAACTCTGGTAGTATTCAAATTTGAAACAAACTGATTCATTCCATATTGCATTACTAGTCAATGCACCTCACAACCACCGGAGTAATAAGTTAATTTTTTAATTGAATCAATTTGATAACGGTTGCCATCAAATCTCCGGGGATTTGTCAGAATCAGAAAAGTTAGAAAATCTTCCGACAATTTCTCGGAGCAAAGAATTCAGTCTGCAGAAAACTTGAACGACACAAACACATATAAAAATGTGAAGAGTGCAGAAATTATTTGCATTCTTTTCTTTTTCCTCCAGTGGTATTCAAGCTGATATCGATTCACGTTAACATCACGTCTTTCCTTGCCTTTTTTCCTGCGCTAACATTCTGATTACCGCATTACCATCAATAAAACTTCCCTCGCTATATCTCTATTGCAATTTCGTTCCCTCTCTTCCAAATAGCATTTCGTGCAGGCGAATGAAAAAAAAATTGGGACACGTCAAAAATGAATAGGAAAGATAAAATAAAAAATCAACACAAACCTGTGACATTGTGTTGATGATGATTGTAAGTCAGTGGTACTGAATGCAACGATCTCGCCGACCACTTTCGATGCCTCGAATCTTCATCATCATCATCTGCTTGATGTCCATCCTCCCCAAGAAAATGTACTTTCTCGTATCGATCAAGATATCTGCATGGACAAATAAGTAATGAAAATAAGTATACAAGTACAGCAAAAATGATTGAAATGTAAGACTAAACCAATGCTAAAACAATTGACATCCTATCAAAAATTAAAATTCATTATTGTTCTTCCGATCTTCCAAATAATAGAAAAACTACTCGAAAAGGCTGATAGAGGGCGGCGGTGGTTGACTATTTCGTGGATCAATCTGGATTATCTTCTCCATAAAAATTCGGAATTTTACTTCCTAATAGTTTTTCTAAAAAATCACTCCACAGTTCAATAATTAAATTCGTGAATTTACTATTGCACTTCCAAATATTAGCACAATCAAATCCCATGTGTAAACCATACTAATTCAGAGAAGACTTTGTGTGTCTATTCATCAGACTCAGACCCCTCAGTCTTTACTGTGATTACCTTATTGCTTCATACTCTTCCCTCTTTCCATCAACAGAAGAAAATTAAACTTAACAATGAATGACATTCTTTACTACAAAACAACTGTCACATAACTAAATGATCATGTCCATGGCAATAGCCATCAATCAAAATAGTTTTTCTCCTTTTCTACAGTCATATTCGCCTATAATTAACACAAAAACCAATTCCTTGGTCCCTCTGGTTTGAACATATCTCCACATATTCTCATGTGTTATATCGTTAAAATCACTGCATGATGAGTAGTAGAAGAACATTTTCCGGACAACATTAGATTGTGTGGTGAACCGCGTGTGTGCAACTTGGAATCATTACATGTTAATGCGTCAGGTCGTGAGAGTGAGTAAGAGTCCACTGCCCCCCTCCCCCTGGCCCCTTCACCCCCGCGGTTCGGGTGAGCCACGTGACTATGCCGTCGCGACGCCGGCAGCATGAATGAATCGACGGGGTCGTAGTAACGCACGTGAACGTGTCCGTGAGACATCAGGATGGCGAATACAAGAGAGGATGGGTGGGAGGAGGTGAGCAAAATGAGGTAGGGGAGAGGGAATTGAAGGTGGTGAGATGGAGGGAGGAAGTAGCAGCAGCAGCAGCAGCAGCAGCAGCAGCAGTAGCGGGCTAGTGACGCTTCGTATACATAGCTGCTTAGTTGCCGACTTCTGCCATCAGTTCATTCACCCTTACATACAACTTCAAGGTCGCGCGTATATTCTCCCGATTTTTATTGCTATACATTATTTTATTTCGGGTGGGTTTGTGGGTGGTTCTTTTTCTTTTGTTATATTGATTATCTCACCTGTAATCAACTTCAATCTATTCATCACGTTTCATTTATCTTTCGATTCTTATATACAAATGCAAATAAAGCGTTCTGATTTCTCTAGAATTTGTATTTTATTTGTCATTGCATTGATTGGGGTTAGGGGATGAGAATAATAATAATTGAAAAACCTTATGCATTTTCTATAACTCTGCTTCAAAGCAAAGGGAGGACTGAGTTTTGCATGATGATATTCACACCAATTTGTGGGATCCACATGTACAAAGAATTCAAGTCAAATTGTGAATTGTACTTTTGCTTTCGTGCTATCATTTTATTTCTGCAGTTAGTTTAGGGGCAGGTCCCACTATTGAGGAAGAGGTAGAAGCGCCCCTGATCATTCATTGCCTTCCACAGGCTCGAAAAGAAAAACTCTATTACTCATCATATCATCACAATGTGAATGAAATTTGTTTCTCAAGGAGAAACCTAGATGAATTAGAAAATTGAACGGAAAGAAACAAAGACATTTCATCTGTATGTGCATACCATTGGTGATTCTCCAGAGTCAGTCTTACTCACCGAAGATATATTTGTTTCAAGCCAACACCACTGTTGACACATCCAGATGGTAAGTGAAACTGCTCGCACAATGATGACCACTCGTTTCTCGTGTTAACCTGAAAAACCAAACAGAACGAATTAACAATGAAAATTAAAGATAACTTATTCGAAGATAAGGAAATATTTTTGATGTGAATATGTGACAATGAATTGATAATTTCGACTAGACAGAATTTCTAAGGCGTCGTTAGTCTTCAAAAATTCCATTAAACCTCATCAGACGTGCTGGTGACAAATATAATAAACCCATTAATATTATGAAGAGAAGAAAGAATTACATTAAGAATTCATTATATGACTTGTTAATCAATTTCTCTAACTTTATAGATATCAATAACTTTATTCCGACAATTCAGAACCAGAAGACAAGGGTGAACAATCATTCAGATGAGATAATGCCAAGTGGATTCTAGAATGGAATCATTTACATCGCACCACCGCTCGTTGTTTGTATCATCTCTGAATCCTATTTGCATTCACAGACAACTATGAAAACTGAATAAACAAATGGAACTAAAATTTCTAATAAACTTAAAATATAAAAATACACAAAATCATGAGGAGAATTGAGCAATGTTATTGATAATATCCAGGAATAAAATTACCACCGAGTTGAATGAAAGACCGGGTGAAAAATGTCTCGAAATAGGAAACTGATACGAATGATGGCAATGCGACAAATGAACGCACGTGGATGGCACAAGTGTAGTATTATAACAACTCTCGTAGGCCCATCGCACGCGCGACTGACAGTTTCGAGTCAGCTGATCGTCCGCGGGTGTACAGAGAACCACCAACAGACAGAGACAGAGTGAGAGGCTCGTGAGAGTCCCGAAGGCGGGGAGGGGAAAACGTAACGCCCAGTTTGTTGAAGGCCAAGGGAACGGGGGCGAACGCAAAGATAGTGAGACCGAAAGAGTAGTTACGGAGGGGAGGGTGAAAGAGGGTGGTGGTGTGTATGGAGGGCAAGAGTGGAAGAGGGACACAACGCGACGCGCGGTCTGTGCCGTCGTTGGCTGATCAGCTGATCGGAGAGTTTACTTCATCGTCCCGCGCGCGCTCGTTTCTGCATGTTATATCTATGTGGTGGTGTTCTCGCATATGAACGTCCGCAATGCTCTTTCTATACACGTTTGATTAAATCTTTTTCGATTCAATCAGTTTCGTGTTTCACATTTCGCCAAAACGATCTCGTGATAGCACCAACCCTACAGTAAGGACAATGAGAAGATTAATATTCGATTCTACTCAGCGGCTTTTGGCTTCGGTCCACGACAAATCTTGACGGAGGTCATAGTTGACTTGGTCGTGCATGTTCAAATGCGTTACTGTTACCACCCTATAACGACGTAGTGTTACACACACAGTAACTTATGACCCTTCATTTTAGTGGATGATATCATTTTTTTTCTTCTAAGCAACTTTCAAATCTGTCCAACACATAAACTTCATATATTTGTGTTTGTTACATTGTCAATTACTCTTCTACGATTTGTCATTTTATATATTTTTCTTTCCTTTGAGTAGAAATTGGACGACGAAGCAAATTAACAGAGAATTGTTGTGTCAAGTATTTATGTGTGGAACATGACACCATGAAAGTGGTGAAACTGAGGGTCGTGAGGGCTCTTTATCATTATGACAGACTCAACTATTGTCTAGTGGGGTGTGTTCTCATGTTATTCATGAATATATCAAAAACATTGAGACAACTTAAATAGTTATACACACAACCCTTTGAATGAATAAATAGTAAACTGGAAATTCTTCTTTCATGTATCGACAATGCGTCGATTATAAGATGAACAAAATATTCTTGATCTTTCCACGAATCTGGACCATTGTTATGAAGACCACGAATAAAATGCTGGACTCAAATGGTATAATTCGATTTCATTTAGTATAAACATTTGAATTGTAATTATATGCCACTGACAAGAAAAATGACGTAAGGAAATTTAACTTCGTCAATTCAAATTGATTAAATTCGAATAAAATAACACAAAAATAATTGACACAACTCTTCAACAAAGTAATTAACATACATTGATTCTGTTTATTTACGCACTGAGAATACATTTGAGTATTCAATTTGATTTGAGACAGTGCATAGAATACGTTTTATTTACATCGATGCCATTTCATGCACCCTCTGTTATCTCTCTCGTCGCTTCTCTATGCACACTGTTTTCCAATGAATGCGTTAGAAAAACAGTAAATGATGTGCCAGGCCACGTGTAATATTGCACGAGACGTGCAGGTATTATTTTATTGGTCATTTTTTAGTGCTAAGAAATTTGTTGAACGATTACGCTTCACTTCACCCTCCAGCTCAATCGATATCAGCAGCTGGTTGAACAGCCTATCACTATCAGAATGGAGTTACAACGTCAAAAAAGTGAACAACATTCGACTTAACTGATCAGAATCATATCTTACAAAACCGAAACTTAAATGATATCAATTCACGAACATTCAATTATTTTATACTAATTCCTCTCAATAAAATAAATAAATATTAAAAATAGAGATTTTTATTAATCCAAATTTTCGGTGAAATAATTCCGACTTTCGTCAATGTTTGTTCCGACGAGCTGCACAAACCTGACAAGAGTTGAAAGATAAATCAACTACGTGTTGAAACAATCAATGCTCGGCTATTTTGTTTCATTCGTGATGCAAACGCGCATGATACAATTCAAATAGAGGCACATTGTGTAACCAGAACAAACACAATGCGTTCGCCAATTCGAAATTGTTCTGTAGCATCAACACGATGAAGAGACGTAGGGAAAATAAACTTGTACTACTACAACATTGTGAGGAGTGAGCAATATATCCAAACCTATTGCAGAATTGAATGAAAAAGAAAAAAAAAGAATAAAATCAATATGACATTCAAGCTGCGTCCAATATGGAATTAATTTCCGTTTATCCGTGATGACAAACAGTGTGAGATTCATTATTGAGATGTCGTGAATAACAGTTGATTGAAAGAATAAAATACACATTTCGTTATGCGATTTTGTTTAAAAAAATCTTCATTATAGTTATATAAAACTTATTAATGTTCACATATGTCAGGAACCAGGTCATGATATTTTATTAAAACTGTGTGAAAAAGAATAAAAACACAAACAATCCGAAAACTTCATTCACAATTTATTCCAATATTGAAAAGTAAATTGAAATTGAAATGAAGAAAAAATAATTGCCGGTGCAATTATTTTACTCGTTGATTAATTTATATTAGCCTGTAGACTTCAAGAGAATAAAACTTTTCAATTCAGTATTTATCATTAATGGATGATTCTTTATGTAGAATCTCATTCATATTAATATCCACATTTATAAATTATTATCGTAGGAAATTTTAATTTTAACGTATTTGAACTAAATTTCATGAACGTCGCTTCATTGAATTATACTCTTATAATTTAGAATACTCAATTATATTTAATTAACATAGGAAAAGTTTCAGAATGAGCTATTGTCTATCTTTAATTGGAAAGTAATAACAAAAATCTTGCGAGTATTGAGATCCACATTGTAATCGATTTCCTGAGAGTCTGATTAGCTCTGGTAATGGTGGTGGTGATGGCAGTAATCTCAATTCGATAACTCCGGCTCATCAACACTCAGAATTACTGTCAATATCGTCATTCAATTAATTCAACTTTGATCTGAATTTGCTCTAAATCAAATCAGTGTCAAACTCACATTTCATTTTTAATTCTGTGAATCATCAACAGTGCAAAATACGAATCTATACTAGAGCAACATTGCACATATTCTTGAGCACTTGATTATATCACGATTTCTATTTTTCTCTCATACTATCAATCTCTCTGTTTCCTATAATAAATTTTGCAAAAAAAAAAAAAAGAAAAAGAAAAAGAAAAAACGAGCCAATTAATAAGTTCTATTAAACACAATCTTTGAAAAACATAAAACATCGCAGCATAAAGTTTTCTTCCCTCAACTTCTACACAATATTGGCGTGTTGTTATCCATCAAACTTTCAACAAATGTAAAAAACAAAATAACAATTCTCCGAAAAGTTCAACCCCAGAGAGTTAATGGAGGGTTGGTAAGCTTCGAAGGAAAAGACAAAGGAACCCAACCAAAGAATAACATTCGATAATCGATTCACAGTCCCAAACTCAACATTTCTATAAAAAATAAATTTTTGCATTTTTTTCCCCCAAAATCATCATCCTTATAAATGATTTTGCATATTCTTCAAAACGTTTGTAAAAGAACACCCACATTCATATACAAAATACGTTTGTGTTTATTACGTCTTCAAGTGAACATGGACATTGTTGAAATTTTTGCCGTCTCTGTGTGTATGATTCTCGTCAATCCATCACAAATACACTGCAAAGTACGCATAAATATATATATATATATATATATATTAAGCAGATAAAATAAAACTAAAATGGCAACATCGCGCCTTACTCATCCGTTTCTCACTCACTCTTCCTTCTCAAGTTTCCATCTATCGTATTCGATCCATCTCATCCACCCTCTCGTCCTCTTTCCCTCTCCCATTGACCCACCCCCCTCCTCTCTGCACACACACTCATACACACATATACATATGTATATGTACACCCATATTTTCTGCTCTTCTGCTGTTACCCACATGTTCTCTATTTTAAGTTTCTCTCTTATACACTGAAATAGAATTTTCCAACAAACGTTATTGAAGAAAACGAAAAAGAAAAATTAATAATTGTTATTGTTTCACAAATGCATATTTTAAATAAACGATAAAGTCAACGCACGTGCGTGAACGTCGCTCATGCCTCTCTTTGTCTCCCCTCACCCGCCATTTCAATCCGTTTTCATATCTACATACTTACACACATACATATTTTATGTGTGTATACATACTCTAGATGCCTATACGGTCGCTCGATTGCCCTTCCCGTTGCTTGATGCTAGGCACCAGAGGTATATATAATAGCATAGAAGTAAAGCATAAGTATTGCGAGAGCGTTTCGACTTTTGTGTTTGTGTATAAGTTTGTATGTGTATAGAGCAATGTTGCCACATCAAGGCACAATGATACAAGGAGCAAAGCAACGAGTCTCCAAGAGCTCAACTGATGCAACGTCGCGTTTTGCGGGTGCCGGTATGCGCGCGACTGGGCGCGGTGTTGCCGTATCGACCGCTAGCATGAAACGACCCAACGAGCCCCGGCGAGAACGCGCGCCAGCCTAAAGAAGAACCCCACAGCTTTGTCGTCGCGCACATTGGCACCAGCCACCACCGCCAATATCGCTACCACTACCACCATACATAACACCGAACAACTAAATCATTCTGATGAAGTTTTATAATATTAATATCAAAACTTTTTTTTGTTCACAAACTTCAGAGATGAAAAATTCTTCTATAGTTCATTTAACTTTTTTTCTTCTTATTTTTTTCCTTATTTTTATATCTAACAACAATATTTAGATATGGGTTTTGTCATCTGGTGAATATTTAATACGTTATGAACATATGATCGCTGAATATTATTTTGAATATGAAGATTATAATGTTGGGTGAGGCAAAAATCGTAGTTTTTTTTTATTCAATTCGAATTTTTTACTGTTTAATGAAGAAAGTTTTTTTGGATGTTAGTAATCTAGAAATCTGGAAAATTTACGTATGACGAGTGGATTAATATTAAAAATATCGTGACCAGTAGTTTGAGACGAAAAAATGTTCATGAAAATGTTTTCAAAACATTTAACAGACATTCCACGACCTTCTGTTAATTCGAGCGTGTGTTTAATGAATATCATGTTCATTTTTATAATTCAAGTGGACAGTCTCGATCAGGTATCAAAATATAAGAGGAAATAAGCGAACCCATGAGAGGAATATTTGAAACCATATTGACAAACATATCATTGAATGAACAAAAGAATATTAGGAGAAAATTTGATTAAAAATAGTCCGAATAATTACAGTTTGGTGCCCTAAGCTTATTATTCTCGTCTCAGCATACTTTTTCCAAGGCAACATCTCAACAAGTAACAGAATAATCAATTTACATAACGATTTAGGTAATTGTAGGCTGACTCCTTATCGCATCACAATGAATTAAAAGTGAACATGCTACCTGATCTATAATAAATTTTTATAACAATAAAATTTATGTGATTATCAATTTTATTCCAATAAAAAATAACATAATTTCAATCTGAGAATCATTTCACCTATAACGATGTCCCAATTATTCTGCCATAAACACATGACCTTGTTTCCAAATGTTGAACACAATTTGAAATTTCAAATACGACTTATAAATATATGATTATTTGAATATGGATTTGCGTCTGCATGACCGTGGAATAAAATGTGAAATGGAATAAACCAAATGATAATTTGAAACCAAAGGCAGATAACCAGCAATTGTCATAATAAAACAATTCATTATTTAAAGAAGTGGGAAAAAAATGCATCGTTCTAATCAAAAACACATTCCCTATTCATATTAATTCCAACTGCAGTTGGAGGTTTCTTTTTATAAATATCATTTTCAAAAATTGAATACAAAAATCACATCAACATTCACGCACTTGATTTCTTTATCTCTATTAATAATATAGAAGCTCGTTATGACAAAAAGATAAAAAGAAAAAAAAAACAAACAAATGAAATTACTAAACACAACTATCCGATCATATCAGAGAAAAAATGATCGAAATAGGCTCTGAATTTGATGAAAACTTTGATTGCTTCATTTTTTCATCGAGTGAGCAGAACGTAATGAACTGGATGGACAGAATAGAACCAACTGGTCCTCTTCCTCTACTGCACACTACTTTGTGGAAGTATCGGATCTGCAGTGGCACATGCAACTACTAGCCAGGGCGTTCTTTTGACGCGGCCACCACCATCACCTTCTCCTCCTCCTCTTTTCGCGACTCGACGCCGATTCTCGCTTTCTATGTTTTCCCCTCGGCCTTCACTCTCCTTGCCACTCATTCTCATTCTATTCTATATGTATACCCTTTCTCTCCCTCGCCTATACTACAGATGCCTAGTGTGGCACTCGCCGCCACGGACTCGTGGTACCTTCAATCAAGTGACCCTGACCTTGCACCACTTCCGCATCTTTTGTCCCTATTTTCGCCGATTCCTCGCATGCGTTCCTTTCCTTATACTGAATCGCTCTATTCTATTCCCATCTTCCCTGTGACGATGCATTTGGGGTTCATTACTACCGTATTGAAAGTAAGTGAAAAAAGGTATTTGAAATGTTTGCTTCATTCTGTAAAGGCTTTTTTTTAAAGTCACAGGTTTTTGTTATCAATAACAGTCAGCTATCATCAACAATATGTTCTAACGATTATTGTAGATAGCCCTTCTACTAATAGTCAAATTTGGTCATTGATAATATCTCTGTGAAATTTTTAACTACAATAATAATAGACAGAAACTTTTGTATTGAGTGATATTGGAAAAATTAACGAATGACAAAAGTACAAATGGAAGTATATGAATAGATGAAAGAATAAACAATCTCAATGATTTTTTGAGAATGTAGAATATTTTTTATTCACTTTTATATGATGGGACACGAAACTATAGTGATAAAACCACTTTGATGGTTGTGAATTCGTTCTAATGATAGTAATTGAGATGACCAGGATACTTCGAACCAAATTGACCGTTGATTGCTACTCAAAATCTAATTGCTTGAAATGCATGGATAAACCAGAACAATTAGTATATATCAGATTCTACTAGTTTCATATTTCCGTTCGATCAATAGCAATTATAGAGAAATCGTGACAAATGTTGATGACGAAACGAATGTTTCATACGAATGAACCTGATCCTCATACTGGTCCAACTGTACGATATTTTGCATGATAAAAAGAACTACAATAAGATTAGTCGACTAGAACCTTCAACTATTTGTGCTGAAACTGTTTTCCTCAAATAGAAATTCTTTTTATAAGTCGATAATGACCGTATAAACACCGGTTCCAATTCATCGATGCATAGTGAGGACTTTGTTATCAGAACTGATTAAGTTCAATTCTCTTCAATCGGAATGGTAAAAAATCTCAAATATTCAACGCTTTTTTATGCATTTGGTTTGTCAATCCAGATCATCTAGAGCATAACAGAATTTTTCCAAGTTTGGAGGTTCATGTCTTATGATGAATGTTTGAAACATTGAGGTCACAGAAATGGACTTTTCATACATTACCATTCAATACTATCATTTTCTGACCACTTTCCCTGGAAATCCTGTTCAATAATTCTCTCATTTAATGAATTTTTATGTCTTCAGCAAGTGACACATATTATGTCATTGGGAATTTAGTTTAATCTTCAGATGTTTCTCCTCTATAATAAAGTTTCCGATTGGAAAGAATTTTCAACTAAAAATCAGAATTCAGCCTACACTTCAGAAGGAATGTTTACCACAGTAAAAGTATATCATAGAAATTAAAATTGAATCCAGTTTTCTGTCTTATATTGAAACAAATGCCTTCTTGTTCCAGAATTAAATGCACTCTAACAAATATTGGTCAATATTTATTGAATGAAATATTATAGATCAGTGTGAAACTTGAACTGACCGGAAGTGGATAGAGATTGCTGGTGTGAAAGTTATTATTTCGTTTTACTCTCACTTACTCTACCACACGCGCACGTGCTTCACGCGGTGGAAATGTAAATAGAATTTTCAGCGCGCGGGCCGCGCCTCTCCTCTTATTTTTCTGAATTCGAATCTATAATTGTATATGGTTATACTATTTATGTTGTCACTCAATGTCCTACCTATTTGTTCATATTAATAATCAAAAATTCACAGAAAAAGTGTGATAAATTAAATTTAATATTAGATTCTAAAATTCAATATCAGGATGTATGAATTAATCAATAGACTCACTTTTATCCATCCACCATGGGCAGTTACGAGGACATAAAGTAAATACAGATCTATATCATTTCCACTAATTTTCGGCGACTTCTTGAATGATGTTCTGCGGACGAAAAATACAAAGATAATTTCAGAAGTTGAAATATATAATATTAAACAATATAATACAGTTTATATGAACTAAAACTCACCCTCGAGTCTCGTGGAAGTGATGAAGATCTCTGAGAAAACCATCTCGCTCCCTTTCGTACGTGACAGGATCCTTATTGAGGATTTTGGCCATGTTAGTGCTGGACGGTGGCCGTGGCGCGATCCTAACAACGTGCCGAACAATAATTTATTATAAGAATTCAGCTTCGAATAGCCACAATGAATTAACGATGCTGTTGAATTATTGGTGGACGCACATGTGCGCCTTTGACGGTTGTACATTTACGCGTGTCTCTGCTCCCTTGCACAAGATACACTTTACTGAGCAACACCGAAGACATTGGCGAGTTAGAGGGTTGGAAAAAAAAAAGAAAAGAAAAAACAGATAAGATGGTTATCTGATTTGCCCCTCGTGTTGTTAATAGCAGAATAATCTACATACGAGGGTGAGTCAATGAGCCAACCACAGAGTAGAAAAAAGTATATAGACTGTACACATATAATGATGATGATAATAACTAATACTATATTGTGTCTGTCCCTCTCATAAAAGAGCGGGAGAGGTGAAACAATTTCTTTTTCTTCTTCTTCCTCTTTTTCTCACTTGCTCTAAGTCCAGCTCACTATTACAAATCGATCCACCTGTCACTTGTCATAGTCGTCGTTCGCGAGTTCACAATCAAATCCACACACTTGTACACGCACTCACACACACATACATACACACACGCACACACAAACACGTACAATTTTATTCCACTTTTAATGTTTTAGGTAATGATTATTTAAGAAAAATAATGAAATAAAAAATATACACACATCGTGTATCACAGAATTGAAGTACATCATGAACATACACACTTACACATAGACGGTGTATAATATCGTCTCTTATTATTTTCAAGTCATTAAATTTTATTCATAGGTTCGTACACTGAAAATCCGACGCCACATTTACCCACATATATGTACGTACAATGAAGTGATGCCCTATGTTTCATTCAAGAGAGCTAAATACGAAGGGCGCTTAATGAAATGTAATACTAATCAATCCAGACAAAGGTGGAGGCAAATGAAAAAAAAAAGGAAACAACGAATAATAGTAAGAAATATCAAAAATTGACGACTATATGTGCAAACAAATACATATCCACATATACGTATATATTTATATTTTGTCTGTATTTTTCCTTACTTGTTCACACAGTTAGAATATGAGTTAGTCTAGCGCTCACAAATTCGCACATTGAACGCATCGTCAACACAGTTGCACACGATTTTCGCGTTGCATGAGAGTGAGATGACACGCGGGAAACGCGGGGGTGCGGATACGGGATCGTCGGGCCCTTGCTCGTCTATATATATATAGAGGTTTAGTGGGACGTGTGTGAACAAGAGAGAGAATGGTGTTAAGAGGGAGAGAGCTAGAACGCGCCTTCGCGGGGCGTCCGTAAGTATTGTACACACGAAGAACCCTAAGATTATGCCCACTATACACAGCACCGATACGTTTGATATTTTATTTTTTTTTTCCAATGTTTTTTTTCCCAACCTCGGCGTTACTTGACGTACCGAGCGTATATCAAAATGGCGTCACTTGCCGCCGCCTGGCATCCATTCGACGAAGCCTCGTCTCACCCACTGCTTTTGCCACAGTATACACACACACATATATATATATTTTTGTATATGTATATTATGTATGAGGGTAACCGCCGCAAAACGCCACCGCCACCGCCGCCCACCACCCGCCACTTAGTCGTCGTCGTCGGCGTTGGTGTGTTTGGTGTATCAGAAGTGCTCTCTCGCACTGACACACTCTCAGTTGCTCTCAGTCTTGCGCTCGCCGTCGTTCAGCTAACCTCGCGAGTAACACCAACAAACGTACGATTCACAGTCGCGTACACTGCTATTAGGTGGTATTGGCGCCCCCCTTCGCACTCCTCTTTCAGGCCTATACAAATACATACAAGAAAAAAAAAATAAAACATTCAATGTATATGTATATATAGAGAGATGTAGAGATGGAGCAACGAAATACACAAATACACGTACAATAAACGTATAGACGTAGAGACGTAGAGGCACAGGGAGACGGGAGAACTTGGTATAGAGAGAAGGGGCAAATGGTGCGATGGAGAGAAAAGAGAGTCAACGCGTTTCCGCCTGTGGAGGCGAGAGCGCGCGCGCGCGCCACACAACTCTTCTCATCTCTTACAAACGCGCTCGTTTTCTTTTTTTCCTTTTTTTTTTCTTATTTATATTCTCGATTTTTATTCTTCTGTTTTATTATTGTGTTTATTCTCTTGTAAAAGCAGCCCCCAACGAACTGCACTCATACACACACATGCACACACACTAGATCTTTCTCTCTTAATAAATTTGTCTGTTGAGTTTTTTTTTTATTGCCATAACCACAAAACACCGTCCAGTAATTCGTATCACTTTGTGCTTTATCATTTACAGTTGCATATAACTTTCAAGTCACAATGTTGTGTTATTTCTGTTGAAATTATTATATTTTATGAGAGGAATGGACGCTGTAGTCTGTGCACTGTATGTGATGTGAATACACCCGGGGGCCTCTACTCATGCGGCGGGGTGTATTTTTATATATTACTTTCAAAATGGATGATGGTGGACGTTTGAATTTTCATCGTTTGGTCACGGTAGAGGCGCTGCTGTCTGTAAGACGTCTTTAGTGCCATCTTATGGAATGTCGATGGTTTATTTTATGCATTCAATACAGAGATATTCATTGGCTGGTGGTTCTGCGTAATATTCAATATCTCTATTTAAACTTTGTTACGTGATTGGTTTACGAGTTCACTGATGAACAACACGGCGCTATTGTTTTATGCGATAGTCCAGCCAAATTGATTGCAATTTCTATATTATAGTCCCTGGCATTGTCGGTAACACGTCCGACAACGCCAGAGATCGAAGCAATACGTTCAAGGATATTGAGTACACTGAGATGAATTATGAAAATTGCAGCTGTGATTAAAATTCTTCAACCTTGAAAAGCTCGTGAAGAAGTCAGCGATTTTCCAGCTATTTTAGTTTGTCTATATGGCAATTGTCTTAATCATTAAAAAAAACCACTATATTAAAAGCTCTGTTGATAACATTTTGCGGCGAAAAAATCAAATTGTGTGTGGATATTTCTAATCTAATCGACAATGATGGAATTCACGTATGTGTGAATAATTAGTCAGAATACTATGAGAATAGTTCAGATAAATGAGTTCCTGAATCATCACTATTGTACTGCAAAGGGTTTATCATCAATTTTCTTCCTCAACATAATACCTTCCATTGAGACACATTCATTCCCTATCATTGTAATCGTAATTTAACTGTTCTCTGCTGCTTGAATTGCGCGCGTCAAAACATTATCATTGGATTGGTCAACGGCCAATCGATAAGAAGGAGGCGCTCTTTACTTGCAGAATTTCATTATTTATACTCTTACAAACCTCAAAGTCGAACAAATAAATCCTCGACTGTATTGTGAATGTATATTGTATAAATATATTGACATAAATATTCTTCTGTGGTTATGCATACACATATTATACTGTATACTACAAAGAGTCACATACGTGATATGATATTTGCAAAGTAACGTGAAATGACAGGATCAACGTCGATAATGTCCGTTCAGTGATCATCTTTTCGTTACATTATAGTGTGGGAAGGATGAATCGTAAAGAGAAGAAAACGGTTTAAAAATATTTTTTTATCGTCTTGATTATATCAATTTCGACGATACAATGAACAAAGATAATATATATTAGGTATCACAGATGTCTTCAATTAATTGCTTTCCAATCAGTATAACTCTTTATGAATATGTCACTATAAAAAACTCCAAGCATGGGTCGATCAAAATTCTCCAGGTAAGATGTACACAAGTGTATGTGGCTTCAGGGTTTTTATTGTACTTCGAAATATTTATTGGGTGGTTGGGAAATACTCTGCACAGCCACTTTCGTTAGTTTCTGACCAACCTTTGTGCAGATAACACATTTGTATCTTCTGTTAGCCTAATTAGGGACACAGTGTGCCGGAACCATAAAGTTTTTAATTTTCATGAAAATGAATGTCCTGTCTTTTATCAACTTTTCAGCCGATCTGATCATCATAAAATATAAACATGAATTGTATTCAGATATTTGTATGCAAATATAATTTTGAAAATGGATGTAGGGCCACTATTTATATTTCACATATTCTAAAAACAAACCTTTCTATACAAATCCATCTGTCGAGAAAAAAATCGACAATTTCGAATTGATGAAAAATCAATTAAGTGAGAGAACATATTTTGAACTATAAATCCTGAAATTTTCATCTCAATATCATCGATGAGAGAAGATTTTCAGAAGCTATAAACTGAGCTCTTTATTTGGAAAGGAAGAATTTTCTTGTACGATCATTACACGCGTACCGATCAAGTGTATTAAAAATCATGTGCGCCTCTCAGGAATTAATGCTCAATATTCTCTGTGTTGTGCACAAATCTTTAATCTACTGCACATCAATGCACATATAATAGGACAAATTCAATGATGAAATTTACCACCAGAGCGCAGTTCAAATCAGTAACATGAATGCCACCAGTGGTAATGTAGAAGTGAGATTATAAATTTAATAAATTGATTATATATATCGCTGATTTGATTCACTTAATAACTGATGTACATCAGCACGTAAGTGCGACTGGAAAGCTTGTCATGTTCAATTTATGATAAAGCAAGACCGACGGCTCAGCGAGCTCATCGAGTCATAAAGGGGAGAACGAATCCTCATTCGTTCAATGTGAAAATTAACACTTTTCACTGAGCGAGAGTCGAACCTGGTTGAACCCACGACTTCGTTTATCGACTTTGCGTTATGCCCACCTTGCTACCGACATCTCCATATAATTATGAAGTTTGATAATGATTTTAATGTAAAATAATCATACGCAGAAATATTTTTAATTCTTGGATATTTTTTTTCTATTCACAATTATTTTCCTGCATTTTCTGAGCATCTTTAATGATTTGGTGCATTGACTACAGTAAATAATTTATATCTCGAGATGAAAAAAATGGAAAAATTTATTTTCTATAGAATAAAAGTTTAGAAGTATAATTCTGAAATAATATTCACAACTTAAATTGCATTATTTATTAATGCATATTATTCATTAATTTGAATGGTACGTAAGTCACCATAATTTGGCATGAAATTTGAATTAACCGCGTCATTTACTGAATGCGCATATGCGCAATATGAGTGTTTGTAGGTGAGAATTCAGCCAATTAGAAATAGCCGTGACTGAACCAACCAATTGTGTTCAACCAATCAACCTTGAGGATCTTTGGCCAATGAAGTTACGATCACGTGACCTAAAATATGGAGTCTCTTGTGTATGTCGCCATTGTTCATTAAAATTATCTTATAAGGAGGTTATTACGAACAAAAAGTTTAACAATTACACAAAGATGACGTACAAACGAAAAAAGACGGTGCAAAGCCATGGAATGAAAAGAGGGATGAAAACAAAGTACAGGAAAAAGGATCTTGATGAGGTATACTTGGCGAAAATTTGATTTTTGCATTGTCGATGCGTAATATTCCACCACGTGGGGTGACTGCGTTCTGGTTGCATATCAAAGTCATTCAAATAATATTATGTTGTGATAATTATGTTAAATTTTACTTCTCACAGATTGACAATGATATGAAAGAAGAGAATGTGGGAAAATTATTAAATCAAGAAGTGGATTTTGATAAACCAGGTGCTGCTAAATATTATTGTGTTCATTGCGCGTGAGTATCATTTTCGACTGACATAACCTCTCTAATGAAGTTACTATAAACATATCATGTGAATAGAACCCGAATGACCCTATGTTTCTACTTCCACTCATTTCAATTTCATCGATGCCTGGCGAAGTTCATAATTATGAATATGTCGAGGCAACTATCGTCTTATTTTCTCATTCAATTTTGGTGAACACAGATTTTTCATTTGAACAAACAACGTGGAAATTTTGTTTCAAATATTTCATAGTTATGAAAGAAGTTTTTCATAGATTGGGAGGAAGAATTAGATAGAAAACAACTCATTATCGAGTATAATTCTTCATTCCAGTATACTGATAAGAATTGTAATTCCATGAAATCAGCTAGCAACATGATTAAAATTGTGATAACTTTACAACTTTCCGGTTTTACCTTATCCAATATACCAACACAGAGGTAAATGTAGCCATGGAAAGTTTTCAGAAGCGCATGTGTGATATCCATTCAAATTTCTTACAAGAATTTACATTGCAGATGTCTCTTCAGACAATGCCAATAGATTTTAATTCTCGTAAGATAATGTCAGTACTGAGAATTTCTTCTTTGTTGCGGTAGTAATCAATATAATGAAATTTCGGTCCTCCGAGTATGTTATCTATATAATCCGTCTAAATGATTCAAATTGAATTTGTTGACATGAAGATTGGGGTTAGAATTTATTCCAAATTAATTTTGCAGACATTATAGTCGGTAGTTGAGAAGAAAAACAATCTTTGAGCATGGAGCGTTTAGAGTTTCCAACGCTCATTTTCTATAATTTGTTCATGAAATTGCTGCACATGATGACTATTCTTACACTGTTTTGTATCTGTAATGTTCACAAGAAGAGATCCATACAAAAGAGTCAATCTCACCTGCTCTGAAATTGTAATGTTCAACCGGAATATATATCTGGCTGAGTACATTTTCGGATTGTCTGGGATTAATCCCTTTCGTGACAATTTTCTTACATCTTGTTGAGAAATATATTATTCTTTTCAACGTTTCGGAAGAGCAAAATATCCGGTGAGAATAGTCTACTGAGAGAAGTAGAAACTATATCGAAATAAATTATTTCACTCTGAATGAGATGCAAGCCATAGTTGTTGCATCTCAGTCCAGATTTCGAATCAAATTATTTCGTATTCGATATTTCCCACTGTTATGTAACTATTCCCCCGAAAACAAAAGATTCGCAGCTCTTTATCTTGTCTCGTCACCATTTCACACAGATTCACTTACATTATGAGTATAGTTAATTATTCTAGCGCATCCACGTCTTTGGGTTCAATCATACGATATGCAAATTCACTGTGATAGGAACATACGCAAATGAATGATTTGTTTTTTCGTTGATAATAGGAGGTACTTCATAAATCAACGAGCATTGGAAGATCATTTTACAACAAAAGTGCACAAAAGACGTTTGAAAGCACTTGAAATTGAGCCTTATACGATCGAAGAGTCAGAGCGAGCTGCTGGTCATGGTAATTGGGTTTCGTCGAAGAAAAGAAAAGTAGAAACATTGACTGCCGATACAGTTGGCTCGATGGACATCGATGAGGCACCAAAAAAGCAAAAAGTAAAATAAATTAGTTAATAGATATAATTTATCTCATGACGTATTAAAGACTTGTAACATAAGTGGAACAATATTCATGAGAAATATGGCAACATTTTTTTTGAAATCAACGGCGATGACCAACATGTTGGCAATTAAGCTCAACACCATGAATAGATTGCATCAATTGCGTCATTATGCATCAGCATTGTTTATTCCCGGTAGTCGTGCATCAGAAACATTTTCACTGTTGTCACCTATATTGGATTTTGATGAACGATTCAACGATACTTCCAAGTTACAATATGAGCTTGACTGTCGGCGATTTAACATTGATGCATTAGAATTGAAAAAATCATGGGAATTTTATAAATATATTGATGCGAACAGAAAAACTGTTGAGAAGAAACGAGAAGACATAGCATATAAAATAAAATCATTAACGAAGGGGAAAAAAGCAGTTCTAGATGATATCACAATGAAAGAAGTAGAAAGATTGAAGACTCATGGCTTAGTCTTCAGACACGATTTAAGAATAATCAAAGAAACTTTGTGGGAACTTGAGGAAACTGTTATACCACGTTTATTGAAATTGCCAAATAAATTGGATGAAATGACACCGATGGAACCTGTAATTATGCGTAATGTCGGCAAAAGACCTGATCCAATGAATACTAATCGGATTAATCACATTGATATTGGAAAGGTATTATCACTGATTGAGTATGAAAACCCATTAAATTATTATCTGTGCGGTGATGCGGCACTCTTTGAAATTGCTGCAACAACATGGGCAGGAAAAGTGTTAGCAGATAAAGGCATGGCGCGAGTCTCTGGGACAGACTTTTGTCGCAGTTTTGTGGTTGAGGCGGCAGGTCTTGACCATGAAAATGCATTTGAAACCTTCCTACTTGATGATAATGAAGATATAAGTAAACAGTCACGTAATAGGTTGCATTTAATGGGTGGTGCAAGTCTCTCAGCTTTCCTTGCGATGCATACGAAACAACTGATTAACCCCAAACATATTCCTGTATGTTATTACGCTACTGGCAGACAATATCAACCACTTAATGAACGATCATCATTGCATGTTGGTTTGTTCGGTGTCAGTCAAACTACTGTGGTGCAATGTATGGCATTGGTGAAAGATAATGACAAAGACGTGCAAAAGAACCAATTTGAAAAATTAATAGATACTTCATTGAAGCTTTACGACGATTTAGGAATCCATTATCGCGTTGTATTGAAATCGAGTGGTGAATTGGAAATGTCTGAGAGTCTCCGAGTTTCGTTTGAATTATGGTCATCATCGTGTCAAGATTATATTGAAGTGGGTCATTTATCATTGTATGGCAATTATATAAGCAAACGATTACTGATTGCTTATCAAACCTCGACTGGTAGAGATTATCCGGTAATTATTTCGGGTACGATTTTGTCAATACCGAGATTATTGGGTTGTTTATTAGAAGAAGATGTTGAAAAATTCAACGTACCATTGTGCATCCGTGCACATTTTCCTGTTGACACGTTGAACGAAAGTAATTAAATATAAATAGTGTAAAAATGAATTAATTTTATTGAAATATATGTGATCACCTAATTGCTTCTTTTATTTTTATTCGTTGCGCATTATGAAGCGGATCAAAAATGAAGTCATTCAACTAGAGACAATGCAACATTTTCCTCGTCCCCCTGCAAGTGATGACAACATCTTAATTTTCCAAATCTATGAGTTGGAAACAAGAATTTGAGATGCATAACAACCCACAAATGTATTTCATGTGATCTTGTGCAAGGCGACAATAGATATGTAAATATTGCGTGCGGTAAATGGTTCTCATCGACAACATCCATGATAGTCATACGGAAATGAGAATCAGATTAGAAGATTCAAGAAATATCATGTGCATAATGAACCCATACTTGATGGCCACACGAAGAATCATATAATAGATTGATTCTCATCAATAACGAGATAGTGGAACAAAAAAAGGTGGAAACTACAGTTGATCTCATCTCTTATAAATGTCGATCGTATATTTTTCCAATTTAGCGATGAAATATCTTCCGCGCAGTCCACACTATATTCTGTTCATTGCATTAAGAAAATAATGCGGACGAAATTTCGCGATATCCCAACTCGATTGAATTCCTGTCCAACGCATCTGGGTCTAAATTTCGTACTTGAATCATTCCAAGTAGGTATTCAATTCAAATTCATTATATTTTAATTGCTTCACCAATTTGGATATTTATAGTCACAAATGTCTTCCCTCACCATCAAAAGTTTGTGAAACCTCGCGATGCATAAGTTGAAATATCAATTTTGAATATTTAAGTTGCCATTTGTCATATCAAAATGAATTCGAGAATGTCCGATTGCAGACTTTTTCTTTCGACAAAAAATTTTTCTCGCTAAAAAATAGTTTTGGCACCCACGTTCGATTAGTCGTCAGGATCTACGATATTGATGTTCGGAATTCAGCTGTGAGATGATAATTGGATGCGATTACTGAAAGTGCTTACATTCATTTCTTCGAGTGATCTCCGTCCATTGGCCTAAATTTCAAATGATATCTCTTCCAGTGCAATTTTTCACTATATACTTAGGATAGATAATGGTACACAATATTCAACTATCAATGGGATGTAGTATGATTTGGTCTGGAATCACTTCCCAATGAATAAATCTCTATAATTTTGGTTTTGATCGCTTGTTTCTATTCAAAGCATAACAATAATAACAACAACAACAACAACAACAACAACAACAATAATAATAATAATAATAATAATAATAATAATAACATTAAGCATCGTGAGATGAACAAAATTTTTTCTCCGTTCTACCAATTGGCAAAGTTATCTATCTCTAATGAATTCATAGTGGCATTAGAGGATAATGAATTGTATTTTCATGAGAATTCATCAGAAACGAGCATTGATAGTTAAAGTTGATGTGAAATGAAACAGAGTTTCTTTCATTAAATATTTCAGCTTCAGTGAAGCTACACGGTAGATTGATTTGGCATCGAATTAGATGATGACGCATTCAAAATACTAAGTTATTAGAAGGAATACTTCATGCATTTATTCTGAGAGACAAATATTCGTGAGTGATCAATTTTTTCGATTCATCTAAATGTAGCCTCATGCACGACTATTATCGTGAGTGGTATCGCTGCTTGAATCCATACGATATGTCATATTGAGTACAGTTATAAGCATTATGACCATTTGTAGGGGGTGCGGTCAAACATTGTATATTTCTTCACAGGGGTTCATTTGACGTGTGATGTAGAAATAAATTGTCGTGGTGAGTTTGATGAACATTTAATTGAATACAGAATTATAAGAAAGACATACGCTATTATTGGTCTAAGAACAAGATGAAAATCATCCATTGTGTTTTCAATACGGCGAATTCGATGCAAGAAAAAATAGAAAAAAAAAGTTCAATTTACTACTTAAAGTTAATAATCAAGAGCACATATCAATGCCACGCCTCTTTTAATCCAATGCATCGATGACTTCTTAGTGGGAATTTCCATTGAGAGTACAAAATTAGTCGAATGTCCAGTGGTACTCAATGTCCCAGAACGTTGAAGTGTTTTATAAACTGGACAAATATAAATACCCGTGGCTGGACATTTGTGATTTTTTTCCGGCAATAAATATATTGGTCTCATCTCTGTATATAATTCTTTTGGATGTGATTCTGTTAATCTATCTCCACTCCATCGAGACCCTTCGAGATATAAGCCATAGACGATACATCCATCTTTCGGACGACTTTTTGATTTTGTCTTCTGTACCTTTAGTGAAGAAAAATTGAATGAAATCGAATTTCAACAATTGAATATGAAATGGCAATAGAGAGTAGATTATACTTGATATGAAAAGTCAATAGTGTCTATAGCTAAAGCATAACGGCGGGCAAAATTCTGTAATGTTCCAGTGAGCAAAGCCTGCGGAAAGAAAAAACCTGAAATCCAAAAATTCTCAGGGATTCCATTGTCATTCCAATCTCGCAGGAAATTTATCCGTTTGTTCAAATCAGTCAGCCATGGGCCTGGACAATATTGGATGAAGTGTATTTTTATCATTGAATTCATTTTCATCACAGTAGAATAATGATAATTGATACCTAGCGGTTTCAACGAAGCATATCCGCGATCATGCCATATTTTTGGTATTTTATTGTTGAATAAACTTCGCGCCATCACTTCTAGTCGTTCATTCATGATAATTTGGCCTTTTAGAGCTTTTATTAAACTCGTTAATGATGAAACCATAATGCGAAGTAGTTCATTATAGCGCAGTGTTTCTTGTTGCAGCACTGTATTCAAAGATTCTTCATATGTTACAGGATATCTATATTATTCAAATCATGAGCATTGTGTAATATGAGAATTTTAAGATTTTGATTGGGAATAGTATATTACGATGTAAGAAACTTAAGTAGCTGATTATTGAACTTTGTGATGTTAACTTCATCTTATTCTTTTGTTTATTCATAAATATTGCAATTGTTTTGTCTTTAGTTTTCTTTAGAAAATTGCATCAGCGCTGATTGTTAATAAAGTTTGCCGATGGAGCGTTTGATGTTTTCAGACAATCATCAGAAAAACGACGATTCAAGTGATAATTTAAATATTATCTTCAATACTATTTTTGCCGAATACATATTTTTTCACATTTAGGGGGATCGGTCAATTGATAGATCTCCGTCCGGATGGTAGATTGTGCAACTGCATTTTTTATATGCGCTGTTTTTAAAATGTTTACAAAAAAATTAGAATGATATAAACACTAATCGTAGAATTTTTGCATATTTGCTTGAAAGCAATGGAACTTATTACCATTGCTCCGTAAAGAGTGTATGGATACAATTGTAATTTTTTATCGACGTCCGCATCATATATTTATGATACAGCGAGTAGTGCCCTAGTTATAGACTCTGATAGATAACTCTATCACATATGAAGTAATCATTTGGCTAACCAGAGAAAAATGTTACAAGAGAATCAATTGACTTTATATACACGAGACGGTCTTCGGTACTTTACATTTTCTGAACAATATTCCTGAGTTAGTTCAGTACTTACTTTTGTTGGATTGCTGCAATATTAAATTGCTGAGGAATCTGATGTATAATTTCATCAACGAGGTGTAGAATAATTTCATCAAAGTTCACTGCAGCTTTACCAGTAACTCTTGGTTGTAACAATAACATAGTTTCCATACACATATATCCCTCGGCAGTAGAGTAGCTGATATCTGCATTATCGTGAAGCCCGAATATTAATGGCTCATCATTAAGTGGGAGGTTTTCTATGTACCGGATGTAGTCGTCGAATGTAGATCCAGTAGGTAGCTAAATATAAACACGAATTAATAAATCATCATAGAATAATTCATGCGAAGCAACATTGATGTACTTGATGATATAATCCTTTCAGATGGAATTTGTAATTTGGCGCAGTCGCTTCGAGTCTATAATAATCTTGTAAAATTGTCAACAAGCATCGACGATCCCAATCATCGGTTATTCGTCCACCATAATTTATGTGACCTGCTGTATAGATTAACACCTGTAACAAAAAGTTTTGCATGAAATGTTTGTTGAGCTTATCAATGTGTCTGATTTTTAGTAATTCAAAAGAAAATATTGGAAAAAGAATAGTATCAAACAAACACTTATTTCAAATGAAAATTCATGTTACCTCGAAGGGTAACTCATTGTATTCCATGGTGAACATGTACAATTGTGAAATGCAAATAGCAAGATCACCATCAGTAAATTCATATGGAATATTAAAACCCAAAGCACCGAATTTTCTCCGTTCTAGCAAGATTGAATGGAACATGCAAAGAGACATTAGCAGCGACTTGATATCTTCGTGTTTCTCATGCTCATTGGCAAAAATATTATGGGTTGCAGTGACTTGGTTCATATACGAACGCAGCATATTCGCCTTCGGTATTAAATGAGTGGTTTGATTATTCAAAGAGTTTCATAAAAAAAATTTTTTTGATCTATATGTGCTTTTGAAGAGAACTAGGCAATTTGTGATATAAATTTTTCGGAAATCAATTATAGGAATTTGGTTGCCCATAAGACATTCCCCATCACCTGACAATTCATCTAGCTCATCAACTGTCCATGGGTGACGATAAAATATTGGTATCTGATTTCATGATAGTGAAAAAAAAAATTAACTGTCAAGTTTATGACATTTATAGCATTTCTTCGGGAAGATGAAAAAAAATTGAGTTAATTTTTTCGATATCTCAACAATTATTTGACCGACTATTGTGAACAAATTTTTTTCCATCTCACCAAACTGTAATATCAATGTTTTGTAATTTCTCATGAACGGTTATTGAACTTAGATGAGTCACAGTTATTTATCGATTTCTTCTCCCTCACTGACTATTCTAAAATTACTCCAGTGAACTGCCTAGTCCCCTCAATTGAAATCCATTCGTTTCTAGAAAACCTACTGATCATCTTTATTGACAATTTTTTTATATTACATATTTTTTTTCCAATTGTATAATGTATAATGTAAACAACGAGCATGAAAACTATCAACTTACATGAAAAATGGAAATATATATTGAAGTCGCGGATAAATATTGAGTCAAGAATGATTGAATGAATGGACATTCACGAATATGTGGAATTAGGAAGAAAAGACTATTGGGGTATCATTTCATTTCACGATTCAAATCTCTCGTGTTCCTGTTAATTCAATGTATAAAGAATTTCAAATAAATCGTCTCCCAAATATAGTGAATAAACGTGGAATTCCCAGTCTATATAATTCATAATTGATGGTCAATCAAGAACCAATTTTTACATTGCGGAATTCGCGTTGTGTATGTTATTTGTAGGCAGTCAATGACTGAAGTTGCTATACCTCTCTTTATCGTCGAATTTCATGAAGAAAATCGTGAACGAATAATATTAAAAAAAAATGTTCGAGGAACAAACATGTCGTAGCTAAATTTGCCAATGTTAAGTTAGAATAGAGTTGATAACTAGAAATTCACAATGAAATAAATTTTCTCATCCATAGAGAATTTTTTTTTCGGGTGTCCAAATAATCTTTTAAATATGTATTAAGTTACACCGAAATTAATCATCATGGAAGTTTTTGATTTAAAGCCAAGAAAGCAACGTGCGACAAATTGTCTATAAACATGATTGAAGGCTGTTTAGAAATGAATCATGTCTGAAGAATGCAGTTTGAATCAGCATTATACTCACTCTTATGCCTCGAGGTGGTTCAACTGTCATTTTGCTTGAATTTTCAAGAATACTCACAGGAAAATCGGTTGTTGGCATGGACGTGAGCCATAATCGAAAATCCCGATGAATTGCATCCGGGAATGTATTTACAATCATTTCCAATTTTGCCATCCAACTTGGTGCTAAGTGGCAATTTTGAAAAAATACCCAATGGCCAAGTTCGATCGATTGTTCAATCATAAGCTTAGCGCGCGGACCTTGCCCTTGGCCCAATGAAATTGTATTCAATTTATTTCCCATCCGTAATCTCTCTGCGAACTTGTATAAATCCGAGGCAGGATCCGTTCCACTTGATAAAATGAACACGATTGGTACCATAGGAGATGATTCTCTGAATATCACGGATAAATCCGCAGTTTGCGGCTGAACAAATATAGGGCCGAGGTATTTTGTAACATATAAATAAATTGCATTTATAATTCGGTCCGGGCGGAGCGCTTTGAGTACAAGAATCTTTTGCATATCATCAAACTGTTCATTCATGTAACCTTGATACTGATGCCTGCAATAATGAGCCGTCATATTTTTGAGGTCGCTTCGTTATTGAAATCTGTTTCTTGAGCTACTATTACTTACGTTTCAGGAGTATGTGAATTAAATAGAGTCTGGAATTCACGTAAATGCGTCGCAAAATATTTAGGAAAGTTCTTGAAGTTCTCCAAAGTTTCCAATGCTTGAATCTCTTTCCAACACTTTGTGGGTAACCAATCAGCTGCTGGATTGGTCTCTTCGTGAGGTGACATAATGTTCGATATTAAGTGTTGCCATTCACTGCTTCTAATTAAATCATTATCCATTCGTATTCGCACACAAACGAGGAAAGCAAAGTGTAATTTATTTCTTTCAAACAAACTACGGCAGACATTCGTGAAGAGGAAATAAATGAAGTACTCATTTATATTTTTAACCCGCGTGTTTACATCAGCTGGATGAAAGAGAAAAAATGATCATGGAACGAAACTCTGTTGCAAACTGATGAATACTTACAATTTTGATCTGCATCGTTTATGCTTCGTATAAATATATTGATGAACCACTCAAGTGAGTATTGATACATGTAGTCGATGTATTGGAGATCAGATATGCAGAAAAATAATACTTGACCTCTGTTAGCGACAGGACGATAGAGCAATCTAATTGAATCAATATCAACTTTGGTCTTTTCTGCTGTGATCACTTTGGATTTTATTTCATTGCTTTTGATTTTTGAAGCTTCTAGAGTGAGGATCAGATCAATATCATCGACAGTTGAACCCGTGGACATATTCAAACGTTCCAATATTTTATCCTCAATTTCGTTGAGATCTTTCTTCATTTGTGCATTTGATATAATAAGAGCACTTCGTGTTTCTTCAAGATCTGGTCGCTCCTGCATCGCCACCAGAGACAGCAATTGGTCTTCGAGTCCACTGCGAAAAATTATAATAATTGCATAAAATTATGATAATGCAGAAGTATATATGTAGCCAGCCTCCAGAGACAATTGAAATATCTACAATAAAGATTGAAATTCATGAAAGTTCAAGAAACTCTTGGAAATGTTGACAGCTATGTGTAAAGTAACACGTATTTTGAAAGAAGCCATACATCAATGTTTATATACTTCATTTCTCTGGAGACTGATCTATATTTCCCTCAGGTGAAACCGGAGAAGTTTAGTTATTTTGAATATCAGAGAAAATTGGATTATTACGCAGATGTGAGAGCAAAATTGACCAACAGCACTTTCACTGCTACTTCAGGTGTGTAATGCGGGTTTGATAACTTAGTCGTTACATAAAGTCGGAACTGATTGTTGTATGGTACAACATTATCACCAATTTTAATACTCGCTTGTCCCATGTGAACGAAAATATTTTTCGTCAAAATACTGTCTAATGCTGGGTCGAATTCCAATCCAATATTTTCAATAAGACATGCACGACCGAATCTCACACAATTTTCCATTACACGTAACAAATCTTTGTCGGTGATTTTGACAATGGTCATCCCAGACTGTTTCTCCTTCAATTATAAATATGGAAGGTAATATGTGATGAGTATTACACCCCAGTTTTCATTTATTTGTATAGAATCAATAATTAGTTACTGTTCTCCTTATCCATTTATTCGCTTGGCTTTGTGGATCAATGAATAACGGCCAACGCTTTGAATTTGCAACCAAGATAGCGCTTTCAACTGACATTGAATCTCTTGGCAAACCATCTATCTGCCATTTGCGTATCAACACTGGATCTCCAAGAATTGACCCGGGTGTACATTCCAGTGTGTGCGGAATTCTATTGTGTAATGCATTGCGCCAAGAGGTGAAGAGGCGCGCTCTATATACGTCCGTAAAAGGTGCTAGATATGCGATCGCACCTAAATAAGAGGAAACGTGATGCTGACAGTTGATGATACACAACCATTACATGAATTTCAAAAGATCCGGAATGAGAAGGTATACTTCAATGGAAAACCGATATTGTCCAACATTTCATCATGGTACGAATGATGATGATGAAATATTCTCTTCAAACGTAATTCAACGTTTGGTGACAATTATCACGATCTAAATGGGTAAAATTTTATCCATTGTCTTGGATAAGGAATTAATCGGAAATTTTCTGAAGTGTTGAATTTCTGATCATTTGGATCAGAATATTGAATAGTTATCGAATGATAATTACAAAATTCTATTCACCTGATGATATTAGAATATCCCCAACGCAATGATCATAGGCAGTTTGGATTTCTGCAACATTAATCTGCCATCGCTTTTGTTCTTCGGTCAACCCATCAGTGAGTCTTATAGCTCGTAATATTCTGTCTTCACAAATCTGCTGATCGGCTTCGAGTTTTTTCTTCGCATTTTCTTCTACACTTAGAAGATTTTCAAGTTCGCGTATGCCGCGTTCCACCTCTTGTAACTTATCAATGGCCAATTGGAGTTTCATCTCAGTATTTCTGAGTTCCTTATCAGCTGTCTGAAGAGCATTCATCTTCGGCTGCACTTTCAAATTGACAAAATAATAATTGTACATTGCATGAAGCCATAGGCACAGTGAATGACAAGCTTTCGACACTTGTATAATTTTATCAGGGTGGAATTCCGGGTTCTCAATGTAAGCTTTCAATTTATCAATAATTTCTCTCGTGATTTTACTTTTATCAAAATTCTCTAATTCCGTTAGAAAACGGCCGGCATCTGCAAACATTTGGCTGCCAGGTGTCCAATAATCAAGGACTCGGTTACCAGGTACTTTTCCAGGTATATTCAGCGGCTCAATCTTCTTAACAATGCACATTGCTTCAATGACGAGACGGACACCAGCAGGCGGTCTTTTCATTGCTTTTATTTCTATTATGTCACTTTTGTTGAGAGCTTTCAAACTTGCTTCAGCAGCTAATAACATCGGCTGCACTTGACTTAATTCAGATTCCGCTTCATTTCGGATTGCCTCGTTCTGTCTTTTGAGTAAATTCGCTTCCATTTCTTGCTGTTGGGCTGCCTCCTTCGTCTTCTGTGCTTCCAACTAAACCCACGTAACAATTAATTACAATAGTGAAACTCTTCCCATATTCTTAAGGAAAGATGGTTGAATATAGGTTGACGATATTCAACCGACTTATAGCCGATTACGTCGAATCAAATTTTTTTTTTTAACATAAAAGTCTCATTTGATATAATTTGACATTACAGATGAATATATATTCAATCATCTTTTCACGCGTGGAATTTGTGTTCAAATTAAGCTCACTCACAGTGTCTATTTGTATCCGATTAATTACTGATGCTGTTGCAATTGTTGCTCGGTCTAATTCTGGTTTCATCTTCGCCAGTTGTATTTGCATTTGTTTAACTTCCGTTTCAGTTGCAAATAACTTCTTCAGTCCTATTTCAAGATATACAGTTGAAGAAATAATACAACGTTTTCCATTCTGTTTTTCGAGTGTATATCTTCGCTCAATTGAATTGAAGCTGCATTCTCTGTGTATGCCACATTAATTGCGAACAATGCCAATTACCGGATGACTAACTCGGTTATATATAACAGTGAATTTAACGAAACGTAGAATGAATATAATTCTATGTTATTCTCTAACAAAGCGTAGAGCGTGCAAAGCTGGATCAATATTTGAAAGATTGGATGACCTTCATATCAGGAAAGAATAAAAATATGAAATTCAACATTGTTGCGGAGACAATGCAGGAAAAGCCTTGAACCTCATACTTTTCGAAGCGAGAAAATATGAACCCTACTCACTAACGACTGTTTTTCGCTTCACTAATGTTATATTCTTATACGGTATATTTATTTGTAATAACGACCGATATGTCAGTCTTCCTGTGCATTTGAAAGAGGGTGAAAAGTGATCTGTTTCTTAATAGCCAAGTCAATATTGTAGATAGCATGACTTTTTCCACTGGACACACAATGCGTTATTATAAATCGGTGTAGGTAACTCTTTTCATATATGTCTGATTCATTTGGAATCACAATTTACGAAATTTCTTGCATTCTTCATTTTAATCGTTTCAGAATATTACCTGTCTTGAAACGTGATATTCCAGATGCTAATATCGCCTTTCGTTTTGGTAGCAATGTTCCATAGATTGATAGCATTTCGAGATATGACGCGGGTGTGACGTAGTTATGGCGACTCGTTACCTAGATTTATCAAATATTATAAGTACATTGTGGGCAAGAATATAAATGATGGATGGGAAATATTCACCTCAAAATAAACGTGACTGGTTTCAATGGTGGACGTATGCATGAATTCACATACGTCTACAATCCCACTTTGAACGTTATCAATAATATGCTCATCCTGAATTTCGCATATGAATTGAATCGCAACACTTCGCAAGGCAGATGATGGCCACAAATGAAACCAATCAATTGTGGAACAATTAATGAGTGCTGGGAATTGGCGAATTCGGGCCCGGAATACATCGCCAATAGGACTGTTATATTGAGTATTTGGTTTATAATGTTTGGTTGAACTCACGCGTGTATATGTATATGCGCACATAAATTTTCATAGTAGAAGAATAACAACCTCATTGTGATTACATTATGAAGATTCTCTCGTACTTTGTTTGTATAGACATTGAAAATATTTGTCCGATTTAACTGCAGTCCCTTCGTTATCACTGCTGGGCGCATTGCTTGGAATATAGTATCCAATTCATCTGGTTGGAAAATATTTGGTACATCACCACTGTTGAGAATATTATTCAAATCCTCGAGCCACGCTTCTTCTTGTATCTATAACAAAGAGAGAATAGATGAAAATATCAACTAACATAAATTAATATAGGGGTGATAGTGACACAATTACTTGACAATCTGAAATTAGGAAGACAATTGTACGGTTTTTTACACCTGCTTTGAGCAATACACTCTTCAGGTCTTCGTGCCAGTCATTAAAATTATATGCTTTTCGTGATGTTATTTGAAAGCAGACATGATCGCCTAAAAATGCTGCAATTTTTGTCATACTTTGTCGTCCTGTAAAATCGAAAAAAGTTCATGATGCAAAATTTTTCATAAAATCTGTGACAGCTTTCTTCTGAGAATTCATATTTTCTCCAAATAATTCTCTTATCATCTCCTCAGAGACGTTGGCAATTGGTAATGAATTTAACGCAATTGTAATCATCGTTTCCATCTTTTGTCATTTCAGAGTTAATTTATTTTGAGAAAATAGAATTTCCCGCATGTTCAAATCGATTCATCCCCAACAAATACTGAAGTGTTTAGGCTATAACTAGTCCCAAATGGGAAAATATACGTCATCTGATCATCTGCATACGTTCAGGGTACTTTCGTGCTACCTTTGTGGATGTGGACGAAAGAGCCATTCCAAACATATCAAGACATTTCAAGTCGATGAAATGGAATCAATATATCTCACCTGATCCACCTACTCCGAGGAGCAAGGCATTTCCTCGAGGCTGTCGCAAAATCCGACTGATCCGGCATATATGATTCATCGCTTCGTCGAATAATACAAGTTTCATGGGCGATGTTGATGAGTTATTATAATCCTTTAGAGCATTGAGTAGAACTCTCCCCATCTATAAGTCAATAGATGCATTCATGAATGACTGATGAAAAAAATTCATCGGTGAACATAAAAGTGCAAAATTGAGTAATACGCATCATTTTCACATTTACTCATTGCTTGCACTGCTAAAATGCTACATTTCGATCAGATATAAAAATTGGAAAAAAAAAACTTTGAAGATATTTGCGATTTTCATTCAGTATTCTTTTGATGTGAATTTTTATGGATTTCATCAACATTGATAAACATGGAACGATATAAAATGAAATGGTGCGATATTGCGAGAATTGGGAGATAAAATATGCGAAGTGTTACTGGTATGTACTTTACCCGTATGCTCGGCAAGGATTGTACTCTTCTAGTTTGAAAAAACGATATTTGTTTTGCTTAGCTGTATTTATATTATCATTCTTTAGCATTAGGAATGTGTGAGTGAATATTATTCTTATAGAGGAATTTCTAATCAAGAACTTCAGAACAAGTCTCTATCAATTCCATTCTATCATCGTCTCCTTCTTGGTAGAATAAAACATCAACACTCATAATGATTCGAAGTTCAATACTTTGTTACTCTCATAAGTTAAGAATAGAAAGTAACAAGATGTCTTAGTGTTTGATTTTGAATATTGTTTAACATTCTTTTTTCTGAGTCTAATTTCCCCGTTAATGAACTGTTCGTCTCTGATTCTATTTACTTGAATTAGAACTCATTATATTGTCTTCACTATCAAATCACTAATACTGAAAGGAAAATGTTGATGCATACGTTGTTTTCAACAGAGTATTGTAAGTAGCCATGAATTAGAGAATCACAAATAAATCCCGTCCAAAAATATCCTGCTAAAAATATCGTCATACAATATTACTCTGTCGATAAATATGATAAAAAAAGAGATTTTTGACTATTTATGCAATATTGCTGGTGATGCTAAGATGTAAGCATGTAAATATGCCATAATTATTCAAGTTACCCTCTTATTGTTATTATTATTATTATTATTATTATTATTATTATTATTTTGTATAAAGATATTTTTGGCAAGATATTGTTATATAGGTTCAATAATCGTCCACCCATGAATTGAGAGAGATTTCCATCTACTATATCCTTTTGTTACTCTTTTGTTTCTGTAAGCTGGTGATTGTAAACTCTTCGAAAATCGAAATAGCATATTGCAATTCAATAACCTTCTCACGATCAATAATTCTCTCGTATCGATTATTATTTCCACAAAAATCGCCGTAGAGTATTGTGCCATTTCCCAAAATTTCATCCATTGAAATTTCCTTGAAGTGTTCATTCAAGACTGCGTGCAATAAATTGTTAAACCATTCAATATCCACTCTATTGATCAATCGGTCACCGATCACACGCAAGTTCTCGTGGTACCATAATGACAGCATCTCAATTCGTGTCTATTAAAATATAAAAATGTATTTATAGTCAATGAATTGGTTCATCATAGATTAAGAAAATACTAAGAGATAAAATCTAAGTGGATTTGATACATGTATCGAATGAAAAAATTCTATACGAAAATATGACAAATTCATTCAACGAAAAACATACTTCATCGAATATAAGTTTATTACTTAATCCAATATATATGAGATAATTTTTGCGAAAACCTCTATTTTCTCTGGTTGTCCCATGAGTATGCCTTGAAATATGCGTGCGAGATCACGTAAGTTGAACGTATAGTGCGATCGATCTGGTGTTGGTAACAGCTCTTGGCAGACAGTAGAAAAAACTTTGAGGGTAGCCATGAGTAGTGGGTCAAGGACATCAATAGAGGACGGTGTGCGTATTAGCCATGATTTGATAATTGCTCCAAATATATTTTTCTGTGAATTAAATAATAGGGAAATTCATTGAAAAAAATGGGTGTTGAAACTCATACATGAACACAAGAAAAGAATAGAAAAGTTATGAACGATAATGTTGGACAATGTTTTTTTTTTTCGTTTTGCTGACGGAAATGATATGTGACAAAGAAAAAAAAAAATAACTAGAAAGTTATATGCTGATGGGTGTCCTAACATATATTTATCTAACGAAACAGCATCGCATTCTAGTTCTATTCAAGACTGCGTAGCAAAACTTGATCATTGATCGTACCCCAGTTGTAATGGAAAATCACTCTGGAAATAAAGTTCATTGGGTGAAATGAAAGCGAATTATTTTACTAGTGTTACGTCTCATATCTCCAGTATCAATTTCCTTTGTTCAAGCTTTTACTCTCGTGTATTCATAAGAATTATCAGGAATGTCCACCCCATTTTCGGAATTTCTCATCGAGTTCCTAAGTATGATAGGGATGCAGGCATTTTTTTTGCAGTTCAATGATTCTTTCCAAGGGGAGTGGGAAAAACAACTTTCAGTCTTACAAAAAGTAACTTATGATTATCTGTCCCAACGATATTTGAGTTCCTTATCTAAAGTGAAAAATGGTGTGAAAATCTAATATAACGGAATTTCGTTTGTTGTCTTATTTTTTGAAACGCATGATAATATGAACTTTTGGATAGTCTGAAATTGTACGAATTGTATTGTGAAAAAAATAATGAAGGCTTGTTCCGAGTTCAATGCCATAAAAGCGAGCAGTTGAATAAACAATTTCTTGATATTGAAATTCACGTTATTATGCATCGAATAAATAAAGTGTATGGAAATTCTTCCATATGGTACAGTTATTACATATTATGAAAACAAGACGACGGCCTACAATTATGGTCGTGGTGTCGAACGACAATTTTTAAATATGAGGGGATAGAAAATCATTATGAAGAATTGTGAGAGCTATTGCGACGGGAGTTACGAGGCATAATTGACCGAAGGACGGGACGAAAGAACAAATAATAAAAAAAAAAAAAAAAAAGTTATGAGCGACTGTTATTGAAACTTTCTTTAATTTTGTCGAAGGTGAACTATTGATGATGATATAGATGAAGGGTTCACAATTCTCATGGGCGTGGATTTATGACTGGGTAAATGTTTTTTTTTTCCTTAGCGATAATAACGATTTCTTAATTGAATTGTGTTTTGTTTTAATTACTTTGGCCTCGTTCGACATTTCAGGAAATGCTAAACAATGAAAATGTCGAAGTAGACGACTACTGACAGTATTTCCACCGCCACTTGGAGGACCCATAGCACACACAAAATTCACGTCTTCAAGATTGCGAAATGATCCCACGTCCCTTCTGTCGTACCATCCTGAAAAATTGAAAATTTCAATTCCTTCTTGTCATCTAAAACCTTTGAATATATTCATTCTTAAATGTATAAGATACGAAAATGTTCGAATAACTGACCATTGAAATCCATGAATTGACGAATTAGTTCGAGTGGTGGTTGAGCACCATATGCTTCCACCATTGGCATGTTGAAATCGTCGATGAAAAATATTTGTTTTTTCAATAAACTCGGTCCATAAATGTTCTTACGTCGTTTCTCCAATTTCGAGTCAATCCAATCCTGAAATACAAAAAATTAAATATGTATCAGTTATATATTGCTGTTGTCCTTTTTTATTTCACACACATTTTGTTACGGTTTGAAAATTCGCTCTACAATTATTTGTATAATTTTTATCAATGCTTCAGTTGCTAATAATGACTGCAGTGTTGAGAAAAAAAATGAATAATAATGCATCTGAAAGCTCATGATAAATTGAATTCATTAGTGGTATTTGGCGTGGAATTAATTCAATGATTTTGTTTTCAGACATGAAATTTGTGTGAAGTTTTAGAATCCGTATAATATTCCATTGCATTTCTCTTAAGCAAGGTCAAATGTCACAACCACTCAAACAATATTGTGAGCGTCATATTTCCATGTGCATTCGAATAGCTCATTATATTATTGGTTTTCATAACTAATGAATAGACCAAAGTTTTGTTGTAATTTTGGGTCTGACTTCCAACATTATTTGTTACATTGCGTTCTAATTAACTACGACATTGTAATAGTGACAAATGGAAAATGTTTTATTTCATTTTAATGATGTACAACTCACATTGCATATAAACTTTTCTTTGATGTTCTCAAATATTGGAAGGTGGTGTAGTGTTCACGCGCTTCTCAACTAATTGTTTGCGCAAAGTTTTCGTACATTCTGATTTTATAATTTTGGAGTGACTGATGATAAAAAGTATTTTATATTGAGAGTGAAGAGTTCCTTTCTGTCAACTCATTATATTCTTTTTTTTCTCATTTTTCCATAAACATTTACTTTATTCGCCTCGTTACCGTTTTGTAAATGTTCATTGACGCATAATTCGTGCTTATCAAAATTAGTACGAAGACAATTTAAATTGTGCGAAACGATTTGTAACTCATAAACGAAGTATTATTAGCGACTCATTTTGTCGAAAGTTGACTATAACCCCCATCTTTCAAACATGCAAAATAAAACTACAGTGTCAATATGAAAAACTAACGGTTGCAATGGAATTTATCTTGATACGTACTTGTGTGTTATTAGCTGAAGTTCTCGCTGAGAAAATGATAAAGTCACAGATGTACTTCTTCGACATATTTTTCGCTAGCTTAGTTGATATAGTCATTGTTTTTCCACTTCCACTGGGACCAACACAGAGAATATTGTGATTATTTTCAAGTAGATTCTCAATGAGGTAAGCATTACGTATGTTGTCAATTGTTTGAATTTCAATATCTGCGAAATTCATGTCTGGTGATATGTGAGCTGGAATAATATATTCTATCCAATTCACCCACTGCGGTGGTGTGATCATGTCTCCAGTATCCAAACTGTCCTGCACCCTACGAGTGATATATTTCGTCATTATTCGCAACCAGAAAACCACTTCGAAAGAATTTGTTCTTGGAGATTGAATAATAGGAATTCGTAAAAATGCGTTGTCTAATGCTAACGAAGAAACCAATTCGCTCAACGAATTCAGGTGAGTTTGTTGATTCTACGCTTCTAGTAAACAAAATAAAAATCACTCGGAAATATGCCAGTGAATAAAGTAGTTTAATAAACTCAATTTCTCAGATAAACTTTTAATCAATGACGAAACTCTAGAAATTTTCGTACAACATTCATTCTTCTTGCCATTCTTCCCATGTTTTTTCTTTTCATAAAATCAATAACACCATATGCTACACATAAAAATGTGGCTCACAAAACTGTCATTAATATTGATGCCAGAGATAGACTTGCTACAGAAATTTATCATATTCAAACACTGATGTTATTTTATGGCCTACGGATTCGGAAATGCTTCTCATGGTATCTCAATGCAGTTATTTCAATATTTAAACCCCCTAAAAGCATAATGATCATCATGTATTAGTCGATGAGTTCCGAAATTCTCATTTACGCATATATTTGCGAAACATCATACATATGATCACAACAATAGACAGTTGATAGAATGTAATCGACATTGTTGTTACTTTCTCGCGTTAATGATAGAAAAGTCTGAGGAAAACAGAGGTAATGGTTGTTGTAATGCTAATCTGAACATTTTACGAAATTTTACAAGCAGCTGTCACATCGATGAATATTGAGATGAATTGACAAGTAACATAGAATTATAACTATTTCTAGATTCATTCCGTTCAAAATATATTTATGAACATATCACTGAAGGAGATGAAGAATATTTATGTTTCAAGTGATATTTTGGCGGGATATATCTGTGAAAACCACTCTCGAATGTCCAGAATATGCTGACAAAATCAATTCTCTTCAATGTATTGATCCGTTGCATTCATAATTTCACACTTCTATTTATTCTCATAGCCTGAATTTCATTATTTAATTCTTCCTGTGCCCGTAAGACAATTTTTTATTTGAATATAGCATTCATATACACCGCAATATTACGAAACGTTCATAAAAATTCACGAAAATGTGTTTCAAAGATCTTATTTCTCCTTTTTCCTCTGAACACGAGTGAATTTCGTTATCAAGAGTTGGGAGAATCATTTCGAGTTTCTCGATCCGTGATAGAATGTTGAATTTTAAGACGAAAAAATGCGGAAAACAAATCTGAGATCTGTCGTAACTTGACTTGATGTAACGTGAGAATGTGAGAGATTCCTTGTTAAGAAAATTACTGTGTATTGAAATTCCATCGTTTTTCGCATGATGAGAATGTCAATTCCTCTACTTTATTCTTGGGAGACTTTTTTTAAAATCATAATCGGAATTTCCTATCGATGATGTCGAGTATCCTAATATGGCGTATAGTCAATTAAACCGTAACGAATAGTTCCCTCTACATTTCGTGGTGATGCCATAATTCAAAATGATGATTACAAAATATGGAAGTTTATATACCTGTAATCATAGACTAGACCCTCAGGTGGGAATAGTGGCCCAAGTGTGCATTCCAATTGGATCTTGCGAACCCAATCGCTGAAAGTTTCGCGACTCCTATGATCACAGCTCGCACCAAAACTCCATACAAGACTGAAAATTGTCCATTGTGCAATGGAATCCACTGGAAAGTAATCGAAGAAATTGAAAAATACTAATCATCTCTACTTTTTTGATACATTAGCAATCAATTTTGAAACTTTTGGATCAGCCTCGATAATTCTAGAGCAAACTCTCACAAATCTAAACGTATGAGATTTTTTTGCACGAAAACTTCTCGAGGTAAATAATTGGTTACGGATTAGAAACAAAAGCACACAGTACGTCCTAACATCCTTGTTTTTTTTGTTACAAGAAGGCGAACCGCCGAATCGTGCTCATCCTCTCACTGTTCTCATAATTTTGCCAAAAAGCCATCTACTCTTATTAATAAAACTCAGTAATTCAATTCTACTGGGGAATATGCATGTAGAGTTATAAACATCTTACACTGGTACTTGGAATTGGCTTGTGGTGATAACGATTTTCCCATTTTAGATAGCATCCTCGGTGAAAATCGGATATTCATCAGATTAACAAAAGCCATCACGATTGTAATGTCAACTGTTGGAACTATTTCTCTCAAATTGTACCGGAGTAATTCAATCGCAGGACGTATTAATTGATAAGTGAGGCGACATATCTCTGAAGCCAAATCCTCCATTTTCTGCAAGGATAGAATATTTTGTTAAACGTGAAGGAAAATCAATGGGAGAATTCTGTATTCAAAGCTGAAATGTGATTAATTATTGAGTTTCAACCTCACTAATGGAGTTTATCCAGCAATCAATGATGGGCATGCTACCGAGTGAGTGTGTTTCTAAATAAACCATTCCACATCTAGAATAAAATTTGTCAGAAGCATCATGAATTATTGTGATCTTTTTGAAATTTCTAAAAGCAAATGTTAATTCAAGTATAATGTATGAATAAGTAAAACTCATCGGCGTGTTACGTAACTAAACATTTATATTAGCTCATCTCTTCATTCACAGTATTGTTATATTTGAAAACTGAAATCTGGTCTGAATTTATCTAGAAAATTGTATAGAATTTGATCAATATATGAAACATGTTGCCACCTTCCATCTAGTTTTTTTTTCTACATTTTTTTTTCTCAACAAAGTCACAAGCTTACTTTTCAACGTGATGAATGGAAGAATTCGATTCCGAACTGTCAATAGTGAAACAATAAGCCTGCTGAATTTTCTTCCAAATCAATTCCATAAACTAAATATTATCTAACTAATGAAATATGATCCCAATGAACAGATTTGTAATTTATTCCTTATTTCCATCAGATGAAATTCCTTGAAAAACACCCAATTTGAGAACCTCTGAATGAAAAGATCACCCGAATATTTATTCAACGACGTAATTGTGAATATTAATGATCATAACCTGGAAACAGTAGCAGGCGAGGCAACTTTGAGATCTTCTACTTCGAATATCATTGTCTGTGTGGGTAACAATTTGATTATTTCACCAGAAGTTAGACAGAGCTTCTTATTATCATCCAATAAAGTATTCATATTCTCAATCCAAAGAGCATCGACAGGTCCATCAAAAACATACCAACGTTTATCGGAATCCGCTGCTGCGACACCAGAACGAATCAGATGGGGCAATATTCCATCCGTCCTGTATTTCAAACCGACAATTCATTCATTATTTAATTGAGCAGACTCAATTCAACTTAACATAAAGATTCGTATTTATTTTTCATTTGATAGCAACACATGAACTAATAGAAAAAGTTGAAATGATTTCACTAACCATTCGTGTGTATCGAAATCAAATTCTCCATAAAGCTGACCGAGTGTAATTGATTTTGGATTTAAAACTGATGTATGCACTGTCATAAAAGGCATTCTATTAGATTGCAATTCACCTTTCAAACTTGAACACGCGTGTTTTAATATCTCGTAACACTGTAATCAAACATAGCACATCATTTAAATGTTTGTTTTGGCATCAGCATCGGTATAGATTTATGTTGAAAATTGATGTTTTACTACCAAGTAATACATTCTTTGGAAAGACTTATTTGATCGAAATTTCAACTATTTCCATGATTTCAAATATCAATGTTTTCTTAAATCAACCTTTCGAAAAAAGAGGAAACAAGAATTTAAACATGTCCTCCCCTAGTTCCTCATGTTATTACTGACGGTGTGTATCTACCTTCTCAGGAAATGCGTTTGATGAGCATGAAATTCTGCATACTTTCAATCAACTTTTATTTTGACCTAACCAGAGTTAAAACAATGAAAGATATAATTTTCTTATTTCCCCAAAAGTTTGATGGATCTCAACATTTTTCAACGCTGTGCTAAGCTCAGTTTTCATGATGCAACTGTCGGCTGTGACAACGGACATTGTTTTTCATAAAAGAAAGATTGAATAAAAGTACAACTGGCAGGTTAATCTTGAAATCAAACTGATTTAATGAAAGGGTGTAAGCGAAAATTTAAGATCACAGTCCAACTATATATCCAACAGACACTTTTTTCGTCAGACGGAAAAGAAAAAAATAAAGTTTGAAATCTGATCAGAATTTTGTTCAAATTAATATGGATTCCGAAAATTGTCAAACAATTTAGTGGGAATGGGGTCAATATGATAAATGCTATTGATTCTCACTGTATTTTTTCAATGGATGCAATCAGTCTTGTTTTATTTTAACAGAGAAATTCAAAAATCAACATGATTCTGTATAATAAACAGAGGCCACTTGATCATAAAAAATTTACACGTATTTCATTTGTTGAAATCAAACAATTACTTATATGACATATAACATTACGTTGTCGGATATACTCAATCACTTCTGGTGTATTGAACAATTTATTATCTGTCTTGAGTATCAGATTAACATCTATATGTCTGATAGTTTTTGTATCATCTATAAAGCGTTTTCACTTTTGGTACACACGCCTATACAGTGTGATAGAAGTGCGCGGGAGATGAAGATTTAGGTGGACGGTTGATAAAGCGCATGCGGCAGGCTTTTTACTGAAAGCCTCGCAAGAATTCAAACCATATGTTATCCAGTTCAATTCGCGCGCTGCTTCGTTCACATTAATACAGAGCGTTCAACCACGAGAATTTTTCTGTATTTATCGATTGCTTCATTAATGATCGTAAATCGAAATAATAACAAAATAATTAACTGAATAAAAAAAAGAAACACTGTAAAATATTAATAATTAAATTATAAATCATATCGATCCTTATTTGGAGTTTACATAAACTTAATGTTGTACAATATATATAAAAAAAAATTGTTCACAATAGATTTGTTGGTGTGTGAGAAGAGTAAACTAATTTCAAACGTGGATGATAAAGTTCGGGCGCCGGAAAAACCGGCGCCCGTTATTCAAATTTGTTATTTGTTTGCAAGTGGAATATACATCGCATCATGTCTGGAATGTCAATGATTTGATGTTTGGTTAGCGAGAGAAGTGAACAAACAGAAAACACTTGAAAATATAGAAGATACGGATAATAATGGATCTCATTATTTATAACAATTTCCGGAGTGACAGTAATGTGATTGAGATATGTGATGAGGGTTCAAGATTCCGTCGCTCATTGACATCAGTAGTTCCATCAGAAAATTTAACATTCTTTGACATAAATAACAAAACAAATGATACATTTTTGGAGTACGATGATGAATCAACTGATTGCAGTTCTGTTTACGCTCTTCTCGAATATCTACACGAATATTATGTTTCATTCATAATAATTATTGGCCTTGTTGGTAATTTATTATCATCAATAGTATTCCTCAATACACATTTAAAAATGCGCAGTTCGAGTTATTACCTCGCGGCATTGGCAACCACTGATTTTAGTTATCTGATGTCATTATTATGCGTTTGGCTGAATCGACAGTATGGTTGGCATATATTTAATGGACACGGTTGGTGCGAACTATTGGTGTATATCAGCGCTGTCTGCAGTTCATTGAGTGTTTGGTTGATTGTGGCATTCACGGTTGAACGTTTCATAGCTGTGCAATATCCATTACATCGGCCACAAATGTGCACAGTTTCACGTGCAAAGAAAATTGTAATGACATTAACTGCATCAGCATTGGTTTGTCATTCGTACACATTTATTGTTGCTGGTTTGATAAAACATCGCAGTAGCAATGAATATTTGTGCGGTTTAAAACCGCAATATCTTCAACTTATGGAAATTGTCAATATTATTGATACAATTGCGAGTCATGTGGCACCGCTCATCATCATTATAATTATGAATACAATGATCACGTGTAATCTTATGAAATTTGGAAGGAGATTCGAACATGCACCGAGCACTGTCACTGCAATATCAAATCAATGTCCAAGTCGAGATCGTTCTGACATCAATCTTAATCAACTTCAGGTGAGAGATTTTTCGAAAGTATTAATAACATTTGGGTTGACTCGATTCGATAATAATAGCCTCAACTAGGCTCTAATTACTGGAGAATTCATCTATGCCAAATGTTTGATGGACCAAAAAAAATTCGGATTTGCAACTTTGAAAAATATTTACATTTGTTGATACATCGCGATTTAATTGATTTCATCACAAATGATCGGGACTATGTTGATTTGCCTCATTTCCTCATCATCTGAATGGAATTTTGAAAGAATCTCCGTGAATACAACCAGTTCCGTGGCGCTACTAAACTAATATGGATTGACTAAAACATCATCTCATATTTTTAAGTGTTGCAATAAATATTTTCCCCTGATACAATCTCATAATTTCCTGGTTGTTTCAAAACACTTTGTTGATATTAAGATGTTAACATTACGCCACTATATTATGATTTCCGCGAGCGTGTTGATCTACGAAAGAAAAATAAAAGAAGAAGAAAAAAAAAGCAAATTCCAATATTTGTTCCAATTTATATATTATGATTGCCAGAATGTATTTTGGTAATTGCCATGACAGAAAAATTATTGGGAAGAATAATACAAATGAATGGTATATTATTAATTGTAAAAATAAAACTTGACGTGTCGGTTCGGTCGTTGAGATGTGACATTCAAGATAGCTCAAGTAAAATAGAGTCATCGACGAAAATTGATGAAAAAATAAAAAGAAAAAAAAAAGTGTATGCAGATATAGAAGAGAAGATATAGTTAAGCGAAGTATAACGTATGAAATTAACGGAATGAAAGGAGGGAGAAAAAAAAGGATGAGCCGGTGTGTTATATTTTTAAACAGACGTTCGCTGCGGAATAGTCAACGTTAAATTGTGTATAATCCGAACTAGCTGTTATTTATGCCTCCATCTTTTATCCTCTATGACACCCATCACCTTCACCATATTCTGCCGATCGATGTTCGTTGTCGCGTGAAAATAACGTGAATAATTAATTGGGCTTGTGTCAAAATAGATTTTGTCTGGAAGTGTAGCAGTCAATGTGGTGATATTTAATTCCATGAAAATATTATCTTCAGTAGAGTGCTTGCCTACGCGCAAATCATTGATCTACAACTGTGTGATATTTATAGATTGCCGGTAAACAACAATTTGAACCATACAAAACTATTTCATTCAATCATGAATTGTAATATGTAGATGAATAACTTTTTCAGTTTGACAAACTTTGGTATTAATATTATGGACAAGAATTCATGACAAGTTTGATTGATCTTGTTCGAAACGTTGGATATAAGGGAGGCTAAAATTAGATGTCGTGATAAGATCCAACGAGTGAAATAATTGAGCCCTGGCTTTTTCCCATACGCCATGAGAATTCATAGTGATTTTAGTGAAATCATGATAAAAATCAAACGATTATGACTGTGAATGAAACAGTTGATTATTCGAGGTTTGTTTTAGTAATAAAAATTATATTTCACATGAGGTTGTTGATAGTGAATGTATTTTGTATATAAACACCAAATTACTTTTATATTAGAAAGAAATCTCCCCCACATTTCTACCACTTTACTAAAATCACCCTTTTTTTCTATCAGTGACGGAGATTAATTTATTGTTTTACATATATTTTCTTCACGAGGGAGAAAAAATAAAAGAAAAATGTGTTTCTATGAAACAATTTTGAGGAATTAAGGCACATCTATGATTTATCGATTATTAAAATTCGAATATCGAGTTAATACTCTTTAAAAAATATACCATGAAACGTATGTTTCAATTTATCCTATGAATCCATATGGGAGTAGTATTCAAACTCTCAAGGAAATAGCAAAAGACCAGCCCCTTCAACAAGTAACAGTTCCTTAAATATCTTCAATTTTTCGTACTCGCTACCCAAAATACTACGTTTTTGGGTTAGTAGCACGAGGAAATCAGCGCGGTTTCAGTCTGTTGTATTTAAAGTTCGATGATAGAGGTTCAAATTTCATTTCATCAGTGAGTCTGTTATTTCTTAGCCAATTGAAATGTTTAAAAGGTTGGTTGACATTTTGAAAATATTAACGGTCATGACTATTATAAAAGACGAAAGGATATGGGGAAAATTTATAAAAAAAGGATATACATAAGGCTTTTAAATTATTCCATACCGAGGAATACAACGAGACACAGCCCTGTACGTTTGAATTTTTCTCTCTCTAAAAATTAACATGTTCAAGGTTTAATATCGATAATATTCCTTATGAGAAAACCGGATAAAATTGATGCGGAACATTCGTTGATGGAACAAGTGTAATAGAGAAATATTAACGTCATTCCATGGACACAACATTGAATCCTGCGTGAAGAATTCGACCGATGCGATAAAACACTTTGATTGGAAAATTTCGATCGCACAAGACGAACTACTTCGGCGCACTGAATAGCCTTGAAAGGTTATTCGACAGCAAATACAAATAATGAAAGTGCATAAGTATATATAAGGTTAATTCTATTTTTTGTTTGTTTATCATGCATATAAATAAACTAAAAATATGACCGAGTTATTTTCACAGATGGTGGTAATAGTTTGAATTAGAATATCGTGAGCTTGAAATAAATGAAAGTCTTTGATATAAGTCGGATGAAATAATGCAATAGTGTGTGTTTGTTTTATTCATGACATATCAATGAAATGAAAATGCCACTGATGAATATGAATATTTTAGTAATAACATCGGAAAATTATTCATGGTAATGTTTCAATCAATAGCGTTGAATTTGAATGTTTTATTTGTTTATAATCATTTCGTAATTGGAACGACAATTAAACAGTTATTAGCGTTACGCGTTTTTAATGAGTAGGAATAAAGACGTACAGGTAGAGTGCATTAAGTATCCTTTCATAGAGACTTCCTGCTCGAACTTTTCTTTCATATTCTTGTTGGCCTTTACTTTATCTCTCACTTTTTTCTATTAATTTTCAATAAAATCCTTCGTTTCTTCTCCAAGGAAAATCACCATGACCGTGACATTCCAATTAAACGTAGCGACGTTATGAGGAATCAGGCTGCAGTAACTTTGTCATGTGGTGGATAAATTGGTTTGGTATTATATAAAAGTTGTGGAAAAAGGTGTCGGTGCAGTCATGTAACGATTCAAATTGGTTTTATGCGTCGCACATTGACATAAAGTTTGTTGATTAATTGTTTTTTAGGAGGCTTTCAAATAAACTCACCTTGAACCATGGTTCAATTCTCGTCGCTGTCTTTCAAAACTAAATTGATGAACAAATTGAGAGCACATCTACGTCTCATTTAGGATATAATGAATTTGAGGAAAATAGTAATTGATATAGATCTGACAAATATCGATGTAATGTTTATGCTCAGTTTCTAATCAAATTAAAAAATAGCAGTCAGTTAATTCTAGAATTTCAAGAAAATTCTGATCCAACTGCTTCTCACGATAAATCAAAATAAAAAAACACCCAGAATTCAATAGTTCTGTTGATACTCCCTCTAATAAAATATTCTCGTGATGAAATAATTAATGGGAAAAGGGCGCATCAGATGTTTGTCTAAACACTTCCGCCCAATTGCCTGAGTGAAGGGGTGAATATTGACACGCAAAAACCAACACGTATTGCGACTCCATCTGAGCTGAAACACTACTGACCCAAGGGTGTAAACAAATCTGAAGTTCTCTGTCAATAATATTGTAGACACTTGTTGAGTATTTTCAAGTTTAATGTTTCTCATTTGAGATATCTGTGTCGTAGCACATTCAATAATGTGTAGAAAGTGTCTATAAAACTTTACATCGGAGACTACATGACACATTCATCGACGTCCTGAGATTTTCAATGAATTACACGTACAAAAAAAACACGACAGACTTGAAAGTTTTGTCTAACCATCTTGAGAGATAAACCGTATAGAGAAATGTACTGGAAAAGAATGGATCACTTTCAGAAATCCCCATCCCATTGTAACAATTTTTTCTAAGAAAGTAGGTTTCTTAACAAGCGATATGTGAAGTCTTATCATTCCGATAAATCATATCAAAGCCTCGGAATCTATTCATGCTGTCGAATCACAAAATCAGGTTCAATTTTTCAGATAAACACCTTAATATTGTTTTTTCATTCGTTGAATACTTCATTTGTCCAAGCGTTCAAAATCAGTATCATGTTTTATTCATCGAAGAATATATCTTATTTTTTTATTCATACATTATTCTGATCGACATATCAACATAGTAGATTTAAGTTATATTCACATGGACAATGTGAATATTCGGAGAAATTCAACAGAGCTCTCTTGCTATTTTCATAATCTTTATAAAGTATTACTAAAACTCGCCGGATTTCACTTACTCTGATTGTGTATGAGAATTTATTATCCCATGTAAATATTCAAACGAACTACTACAACAGCCATTGAAATTATGGCCGTTGCCAACATTTACTTTCTTGTGGTGTTGTTCCAATTTCATTTTGAATTTATATTCCTTTGCATTCTCAGATGCTTCACATAATTTTCAGCAAAACTGTTACCGAACTAGGAAGTCATTCCCTCAAATAGCAATTGGGTAGCAAAAATTAATTACGGACAACCATGTTGAGTGCTGCACACTGTTGGAATAATTAATTCAATTGAGTAGTAGCAGTATTGAAATGCAAACACTTGTGAAAGTATGTTCTGAAGATTCTACGGGCGCACTTTTAGTGTACGTGACGACAGACATTGGCTGAATGAGTCCGATTCATTTCTTGATGATAAGTTGTACGTGATTTCATCTTTCCCAGAACTCATTTATTCTTAGTACACTTCAAAGCATTACTAAACAAAAATAGCTGAATCACTTTCAATAAATAATTTCGGACTCAATTCAGTTATCTGACAAAGCTTCTGTTATTCCAAGACGAAACAATTGTCTTCGCTTATTTTTTGTTTTGTTTGATTCTCCTCTGGTGATTATGTAGAACTTTTATATCAAAGGTTTATATTCATCTCTAGAAGTTGATAAATTCATTAGGATAATGTACAAAATGAGTTAATCATTTTTCATTCTTTTGTTTGTACATTTCATGTGGTTAATGATTCACGTTCATAAACACAGAGTTCAAGGAGCAGCAATAATGGAATTCCACTTGAAACCCGGCGGATTCAGCTGAAACAGTCGTCAAAATCATCGAAAAACAGTCAATCACCGCAATCATCAATGGAAATGGCGGGCATGAGGAAAACAATGACATCTTTGCCAATTGCGCAATCCGCGTTGCCCATAACGTCTCGATGTATTCGTAAGTTGATACAATAAATAACCACTTTCCTGAATTTAATTGTTGCCATTGTTCATACACAGATGTCAGAGCATCATTCAGGGATTTGGTGTCGATACGTAATCAACACAGCATAACAAAGATGCTTCTTCTCATAAGCACAGTTTTCGTTATTCTGAATCTTCCTAGGTAATTACCCATCAATCAATCTTTATAAAAAATCATTGTACACCAGCTAGAAAAACGATCATTCAATAATTCTTGTCCAATCTTTCGGTCTGTCTTAAGATAGTTGAATTTATTGATAGTGTGTTCTAACATTTCTTTCAGGTAATGCGCATATTTTTGGCAATGAAATGATCAGCAATATGTAGTCTAAAACATTTGCAACAGCCATCTCACACTTTGTGACTTTTTTGATCAATTAAATCCCATTTTAGTTCAATATTCTTCATCACATCATTACAATTGTGATTGTCGTTGCTGTCACAACAATTGCTAAAATGAAATTATTGAAATCACTAAACACTAAAGGGGAGTATTGTTATTACTGCTGTCTTCTATCATTCATTTCTCTTCTATCAACTCTTGTAAGACAATAAGAAACGCAACTATTAATGAATTGAGTTAGTCTTCTCATCAACAACAGTTTACTCAAGACGGCACAAATCTTGAAGGAATTCTGGTACAAAACTACAAATCAACACTTTTCAAATGCAACTCCAAGCTGAAATGTTTATAATTTCGACTCAAATGTTTACCTAATGCCTTCCGCTGGTTCTACATTATACCTACTTTTTTTAATGACCAATAGAAAAGAATAGAGAAACATCTCTTCTGTCATCAATGTTATCTTGTGGGGACGAATAAAATAATGGAGCAATTTTCGACGAAAACGATGATAGGTGAAAATTAAAGATAAGAATTGACTATGGATATTTTCAAATACTTCAACATTCAGACAAAAAAATTGAAAGTGGAAAATTCATGATAGGTCGAACGTTATCGGAACCATTTTTGAAACCATTCGGAAAGAGCTGTTAGAGAGTTGTTCCCTACGAATATTATGCTGTAAATTGTATTAAATGTCACAGAGAAAATGAAAATTTTCCTATTCCAAATACTCCATGAATTTTGGCTCAATGAGAAAGACCACATGCCCCATTGTTGTCTTATGTGTCATTTTCAGAATTTTCTACAGATATTGCCATCACTCAGATGATCGTACTCGATCCACATTCATCTTTTTCAACATATAATACATAGAGTGCGCTCAACGTTCATTAAAATATTCCCCATATTAACTATTTCATCTTTTTATACCTTTCCTTTCCATATTATCAATTCATTTTGACGATATTGAAGACACAAAACGACGGAATATCACTTTGCTGAGATGCAAGCAGAGCAACAATTCATGTCCTGAAAGCAGCGCTTTGACAAATTTTCCTCGTTGATGTTATTATGATTATACTACAATGGATCTTATTTCTGGATTTATATGTCCTCAGTTATGTTATTCGGTTGTGGGTGTTCATTTTGACTGCACCAAAAGAGACGGTAAGAAAGGATCGACCAGCAGGAGTGTGGTGTCTCCAACAATTCTCTATGCTTTTGTACTACACGAACTTCAGCATAAATTTCCTACTATACGCTATGAGTGGTATGACGTTTCGTCGTTGCCTCAATCAATTGCTTCAAAAAAATTTCAGAACAATAACCAGGTATACTGATTATGCAGTTTGAATTACATATTCCCATAAGGATCAAATGAATATAATTAACAGATGAAAACTACGTTTGCTCCGCAGATGCTGTGGTCGACGGAGAAGAGACTCTGAAGACTCATAAATAATACGCAAATACGATGACACTATAAATTCAAGACAGAGAAGAATAAAACCATTATCAAGCGAAGCGTTCGACTTTTGAGGTCATTGTGAACGAGGTGGGTCGGTAGGATGAACAATGACTGGCAAGACTGACATTATATTATGTTCATTGTCCTATGTTTCCTTCATATTACGAAAAGAAGTAAATATAATGAAAGATTGAACGACAACAAAACTCATTCCATGTAAATTTATGTAAATAAAACTATTTAATGATAGCTATATAAAATGAAATGTATTATATGTCTGTCTTTCGTGATAATTGATAATATAATCTTCGTGTACAAGGTACTGTAATGTATTCAATATCCCTCAATATATATTTAGAAATGCAAGCTTCATAATTCAAAATGAATCCGGTAAATTCAAAGGTAAAAGGGCTCCGGAGGAATGGTGCAGAAATGAGCAATTATGTGCCAGGAATTACGAGTCGATGATATTACTAGAAAAATTGTTTCCTGCCAAGATTTTCATATCAATTTGTTGCTATTCCAATAGCACTCTGTATCTGATTCGAATGATATGTCTGAACTTTTGATTCTTAATATCAACCTGAACTAATCCCATTAGTTTTTATCATGCTCGGAGTGGCTGAAAGGATGGCTGAAACGATGTGTTTCAGTTGGGATTGGGGAGCAAAATTTTCTACACACATGGTTGGATAAAAATGCAGAGAATGGTTGGAAAAAGGACAGGGTAGTACGAGAATCGTATATCAAGAAAAATAAAACCTCATATCAACATCATAAATATGCATTTCATCCTCCTGTTGCATGAAAGCATCTCCAGGATTGTCTCCATGTCGAAATTCTCGACGGATTTTTGGTCAAATGAAAAATAAAAATGCAGTGAAGTATCATCACATTACCCGTGTTTTTCCAGAACCTGCTGGGCCCACTAACATCAATCCGTGTCTCACAGTTGTTGTTTCATAAAGTTGAATTATTTTTTGGATGTATCCTGTAAACGAATAAATACAAAAATTTATTATAATGTGACAACGAGACTCTATACTATACATTATTGTCCATTGGAATATTTCATATATGGTGAGAAGGATTCGATCAACATTAAGGTATTGATCCATTTGATACGTGTCAACGAATATTCATCAGTTTCAAATATATACAACAGTTTGATCAACGACGCCCAAACTTAATGTTAGTTCATGTGCCCGAATTCGTAACATTTGAGGATGTCAATGATTTTTGTCAGAAAATTACATTTCATAATTTGGTGATGAATGACAAGATGCGGTATTGCTATCTGTATCCGACAAAGTAATCATATGATCCTCCTCACGCAAAATCCATGATGGATTAATTCCATCAATTATTTCTGAAGATATCGCCGTGAAAATAACAAGCCATACTCGCTGACAATTTTTATGACTTCAAGGTTCTCGCTCAATATTAACAATGTTGAAGTTCACTTTAGATGTACAAGAATTATAATAAGAGAGAATCAATTCCATGGATATATAATCTCTCTCTCTAGGATTCGTACCAGAAGTTTCTACTCTCTCCTACCAGTCGGTATATCAGGACCTTCCTGACTTAATGAATGAGCAAACAGTTTCCAATCAATTCCAGACTGCGATGATCTCAAGATACATTTTGAACATTATGAATTTTGAACAGTATGAATAAGGTATTTTTCATGAAGAAAACTATTTTTTAACTATAAGAAATAGTTGATTCGCCAGTAAACACATCAACGAAATAAGTATGTAAATGTAATGAAACGGAAAACTTTGTATTATGTAAAATGTAATTAACTTGCGGGCCATCTGTGAACTCCAGTTTTATTCTCATTTAATAAAAAATATTGAGATTGACACAATGAACGTAAATGTGATCTATATGTTATAGGATGAATGATGACCTATCAAGGACGTTCATATAAGAGTTACATCATATTCAATGCAGCACAAATATAAACGTATCCAGTGAATTGTAATATTTATAACATTGGAAAAACGACAATGAAAATGTTTTAAATGAAAACATTTTACATTCACATCATTCCATTTACTTTGGACAGTTCTCGCCTAAAGTGATAACATTGTTTCCTTCCATCAATATATACCCATACATACATATATTTTCTTGAGCACATGATGTCAACTGGTTAATGCCTGAGATGATCCCATATGTTTGGGGGTGAAGGATGCGAATTTCCACCAGGGAAGAAAAATGATCCTAAATTATTTATGTTTCAAGAGATGATTCTAATCTTATAACAGGAGTTATTTTTCCCGTGGAAATTATCTAATTTTTTATTCTTCGCATCGAATACGATTAATAATCGGGATGCTGTACACATCGTATTATCAGTGACGTCTTATGAACGTTTCACTGATGTGGTCAAAGCGTTTATTGACTTTTATTGATGTTCACGAAATTCTGGAATTTATTGCCAACAAAAAAGACACTTGGACCCCGCGGCAATAGAGCTTGTTTATTTTAACATCACAGTTGAATTTATCAAATAACCGGGAAATAGCGTACATTCTCTGGGCGCCACACAAGCAACTATCCAATATGGTATTTCTGCCAGTACAATATTTATTATATGTAGGTGTGTTGATTTCATGTAGTCTGTTCGATTAAACACGAGAACGGTCGGACTGAATTTGAGAAAATTCGTTCCAGATTATGCTCACGCTGATATCCCTCGATTGACACCCCAATAAAGTCAATATCATTTTTCGTCCGTAACATTTCGAGCAAGAAAACGATGTCATCTCTCAAAAAATATCTAATAGTTATTGTATTGAACTCGAAGCAAGTAGATATGATAGAAATTTCAATTTTATTTTTCGGACCCGATAACTTCCCAATTCTAGAAAATTAGAAAGTAATATTTGAAATTTGAAATATGATGACAGTTTGGATTTTCGTTTCAATGTTTCATTTATTTGAAACTGTACTTTGTTGCACTTCATTACCGCGATTTCCTCGCGCATTCTATCTCTGAAAATGACTGAAAAATACACGAACGTATCAATATTATTAAGGAATGCGAAGTATACGAAGCGACACAAACAGAGTGTATATGCGTGTGAATACGTTCACACAAACATGAGCGTTTGTAATTGGCGGTCCCTACAACCAGCAATAGGCTGAGTGCTCAAACAATGAGTAGTACCTCACGCAGAGCCAACAAGTGAACTTGTATCTACGTTTACACTTAAATAAACACACATTTATATCGACAATTACTTCTATACCCAAACTTCCCAATATAATCCTAACAAATATTCTTGAAGAAATAAAGGAAATTTCCGACTCAACTTCAGTATATTAACACTTTACTAATGAGAGGGAAATAATTTATCATTTCTGTATCGCACTGAAATTGCACGCCCTCCCATATAATCGTCGGGCCAATTTTTTTCCATGACATGCGAAACCGAACAAACGATTTTCTTCTGTAAGCTGTATATATTTTCTTCTGATCACGCGACTATGTTCGTTGATGAGGAAAAATTTCGTTCCAGTGTCTACGCTTTAAGTTTCAGCCGAGTTCGTGTTTTTTTTTCGTTCGGTATCACACGACGCCTAGGGGTCTCTTTTATCATTGAGTGTTGTAATCCTGGAAAAAAAACTCGAGAGATTAATTATTGAAGCGTGAATTTCTCATGAGGTATCTATTATTGAGTTGATTATCGTGCGAAAAAATTAATGTTCATCAAATTAAAAATTCGTTAATGCTGGAAGGTAGAAGTTTCAATATTCTGATTAAGGGAACCCGGTGGTCCAGCGCCCGTAAATTCGACGATTCTTCAGGATTTTTTCCTTTCAATGAAAGCAATGAACAACGTTATCCAAATTTTGTAGGTATATAAAATGATTTTGATAGTATACGAAAGAATCATAATTGAAAAAAAAAACATATTTTAAGTAGGTACGAAATGGCGCTTAAGTGGCCCTCCTCATAAATATGGACCTGGGTCGCGGGTGAAATTCTGGCTCTTTCACTTATCTTCAAACAAAAACGAAAAACATTCTGGGTCTAGTCTTTCCCCTTAAGTGAAAGTAGGAGAGGAATTCAATCACAAATTTGCACATCAGCAAAGCGAAATCTCATGGTTCCATTGACACTACAAATTCTGCAAAAACGGGGTTCTCAATTTGAACGGGCAAACCATCTTATCTTCTATTTTCACCATTCCCTACATTCAATTGCTTTTGGAACCCTTTTGAACATTCCACGACGAACTATGATGTTGATGGTAGGGAAAAAAATAATTTTTACTGCTCAAATTCGAACACGTGATTTCACACTGACCATGTTGCTAAGAGTTTCCTCAATCCGACCTTTCATAAAATTTTCGAAGATTTATGACTCTTAATCCATCATGTATATGAAATTGAATCTTGATTGATTTGTGTGATACATGAGCACTTTGAATTTGATATTCACTAACAAGGTCTGAAAGGGCCCTCATCGAGTCGAGTAACTGAACAAAAAGTTTACAGGGAATCTCCTAATATATGATCCATCACTACCTATTTACTCAATATCATGTTCAATATCGACCAGAAATTCGTTGAAAAATCATAAAATAATTTTATAAAGTTTACGAAAATCACTGAGATCCTAGAAAATTTAATTTGAAGATTGTAGTAGAGGGAACAATTGATCAACAGATAATTGTGAATCGGAGTTTTTCAACGAGGAAATTCGATACAATAAGTACTCGTTGCAATGCAAAGCAACACTTTCACTCATCATGCATATCATTGACCATGAATTCAGAAATCCCACAAATACCAATGAAGCAGGGCTGCAGCAATCATCTGGTGTGAAATCTAAAGGTCCAGATTTGCAAACTAATTTGATATTCAAACGAATATACTTCCGGTAAACAATGAGATAATATTACAATTTGGAATTCGAGATGCAAACAAATGCAAATATTGGTTTAGTTAAGTAGTTTAGCTTAGTTTTGTGGCTCTGAATCAGAGTGTTGTTCTTCCCAGCCACCCCACAAACACCAAATTCAACGTAAAGAAAATACGACCAACAGTTGAAAGGTCAGAGTTCTTTTCCTTTTTTCATTCAGTAGATGCATAATATTCGAGTGGCATAATTTATCTATATAGTAATTGGTAATTGAGTGGATTATTCACTCGTATCGAAAAGAGTAGACAAATAGATATTTTATGTCATCTCGTCAGAGTTCAATCAACAAAGAACTTATTTGAGCATGACACATCATTTGAAAACCTGGATAACGAGAAATTCGAATGGTCTAATTTGGAAATTCAGCATTGACATAGTATTCTATGGCTGCCGTATAAAATTTCTGGAAATTCTGTTTCATTTCCAGGATGGTTAAATAGATGATGTAATGTGTGATACTCACGCACCGTCAACTTCCTTCAATCCCATCTGTCGAATGGATTTGCGAATAGACTCCTCTAAAATTCCATGATCCGGCGGGATCTCCACTAAGCCCGGGAATAGATCCATGACGATACCTATAAAATTAACAAACGCTTCATCAGGCATTAATTTGGAATAAACAGTACAAATGGAAACGAGATGAGATAAAAATTCTACCCGCAAGGTCTCATATTTTTGCTTCATCGTCAATTTAGATAAAACAATATTCGACAATGCCATAAAGGGGATTTATTTTTAAATGAATTATATGAAATCAGTTCGTTATTTTCCACTGTATTCATTCGTAAATGAATGTTTCGCAAAATGAAGAAATAAATTGAAGTTTACCATGGCATCAGTGAATCTGATTATTCAACGTGACATTGTTTTTTCGCTGACGCGCAATTTCACACCGGGTTCGTGATGCGAAGTTCACAGTGGAATCGATCAATTTTGGATTTGACAAATATTCAGGTATGAATTTCCATACCGAAGAGTCGTTTTTGAGGATCACCAGCTAATCCACTTCTAAAGTGTGTGGGGAAACACTAACGTTCCGAAATGTAAGAATTAGATAACAGGCACTCCGCTCTGCAACACCATAGAGCAACATATTGTGCACAAGATTTTGCACGTTCTGCCATCACTGAACAATGCTGACATCACCATATTGTACTCGAATTTGATCTGTACAAATAACTACTTCGACGAATATGTTTGAATTGTGTCACATGTTGGATATAAATGTAATATTTATTTATGTGCGGTGCTATAAAAATGTTTTTGCATAAAAGTATCAAAGCACGTTCCATGAATATATAAATATTGATCGGGTACTATAGCATACATGGTGTTACATGTGGACCATTTTTTTTATTGTTCATGGACATATTAGCATTTTTGGTTTGCATTATTGATTTTGTATGTTTGCTTCGAGTGATTCGGATGGCTTGTTTACATATATGTAGTATATAGAGGCATATAGTGGTAATATATTGAATCACGAGACTTTCATTCCACACTTCCCCTTTGTATCTACAAAAAAAAGCTGTTACCCGTAATTAACACATTTTTAATAATAATTATACGAAGGAAATGATTTTCAACCGAATCAGTCTATATTCGTATATTTCCTCCATGTTTTTCTCGATATACCATGAAAAAAAAAAATAGGCAGAGATTGAAGACGGCGACCAGTACTGCATTTAACTCCAATTGTGGCGTCAAACAATACCAGCGCCAGCATGGTTATGTTTTATTTATTCAATGTTTGTTGGAATTAATTCAATACAGGAAACGCTTCAAACTAAAACTCCTGATATTTTTCATCCTATAGAAGAGCAGTACGCACAGAGACAGAAATTTATTGTCAAATTCCAAACACATTTTTTTACAAACAGTTGCTGTAAACCATTGCAGCTGGGAAATGACTAACAGGCATATTCTTCGGATTTCGCATAGATTATCGTCCAATCTATAGAGAATCGTTACAATGAAATATTTTTCTGGATTAACAATCAATCATTTTTTCATGTAAAATTTTCAGAAAAATGTAGAATTCGAATACTCGGATATGCAACCTTCGCTTCAACAATTTTATTGACATGAATATTTAGTTTAAACTTTAGACGACTGCGGTGAAAATAATCTATATATAATTCAGCCTCTCTGAACACAGAACATGATTTCCACGCTATCACATTTTGAGAACAGTCAAGCCAATAGAAAAAAAAGACCTGGACGATGAAACTTTTTCGGGAGTGACAAGCTACGTTATTATCGAGTTGTCTTCTATATGCTTGAATTTATTTGCGAATGAATTGTTGGTGATTTTTTCAATGACTGTTCATAACATTCAAAAGTCGCTAATTATTGAATGATATGGACCACCCCTCATGATTAATCTAAGCCATGAGGTTCCATAATTGTTGAGGATGTAGCACAATTTACCGCAAGATAACAATCAAACGATAATGGACGATAGAAAGTATAATGAAATTTCATTTTTAATTATTATGTGGAAGTTTCTATGCTTTTACCTTCAAACAGCATCAAATCGCTCTTGATGAATTTCGGCACATTGACATCTCTTAATGCCCGCAGACATATTTGTGACTCATCCAAATGTTGTTGCTCTCTTTTCAGATTACCTGCAAAGGCAATTACTGTTTTAACTGCTCGCATTCCAAAATCATAATGATCCTGCGAGCTCAATTGTTCCGAGCTCAATTTGAAAGTTGTTGTTATTTTGCCAGCCAATGTCTTTGCATTCAGGAAGCCATATGAAAAGAGGGAGATTTCAGCAATCAAAGCATAGTTCGGTACCATCATCGCCACTGGACGGAATAGCGCTTTCAAATTGTCAGGTAATTCCGTACGCCCAGCGTATCCAGGATTCATCGTTACAAAAATCGCACATGAGGCTTTAAGTATAATATCAACGCCTTCAAACAAGAAGCTGAAAAAATAAAAGTTTATATAATAGAAATAATTACGCGCAGTTTAAGGTAACTGCACCAAAAACTGAAGGAAACTATGTCGTTGAAATGTTCCTAGCATATTTTTTCCTTCTGTTTCCTCATTTCTTAACATTAAATATTAATCGATCGCTAAACTTATAGTGCTTTTAGCGTTTGAACAAAAATATTATAATATTTCACGAAATTCCATGTGGAATTATGTGTTAACAGAGCGAGAATGATAGTGGAGTAATTTCATGATGAATATGATGTTAAAACAGAATGATAGTCCAAAAAACAGTATTGTAGTAAAGATTGCGTAATTTTGATATTCATAACATTTTTGATACATTTACAGTATATTAGATACAGATTTCTTTATTGAGGACAGTAGACGTATCAAAGATCAATTTATTTCGCTCATGAAAATGCGGTGCGCAGATTGTTGGGGGAATAAAGATAAGCTTTTTACTCTTTTCATGTTTACCATAAAGCAAACATGGTGAAGGAAAAGTGATGGTAGGCGTGCAATTGGATTGTACTTATTGATGCGATTTTTTATAGGCTTACCGTTCCATTCCAATTTGCTGGGCTTTTTGAATCGTTAATATTTGCTGAGCGATTACAGAAAGAACTTCAATGTCTATACGATTGAATTCATCGAAACATGCCCACGCACCAGAGCTACAATGAATGATGAGGACGGAAATTAATGTATATATGAAAGAGAGAAAATAAGTGGTGATTATAAAATAGGCAACTTTGCCGATCCAATTTACCTAGCTAAGCCTTTAAAGAACTTCCCCATAGAAATATAATCTAATTGGTCAGAGCAATTGAAAACAACACACTGAATCGCAAATGCTTTAGCGAGATCTTTTGTTGTTTCAGTTTTTCCTGTACCTGCCGGTCCCGCCGGTGCTCCTCCAAATTTAAGATGTAATGCACCAGTCAATGTTAGGTAACAACGGTCTGTCAATGGTGTTATGACAAGTCGACCATTATTACCGAGGTATTCATAACCGTAAGGAAATTGTGCATTGACTACACGAATATACAGCTCTGAATTGTCGATCCAGTAATACCGTAGTTGTGATATCCAATTAAAATCATTAACATTACAAACACTATTGCCCATGAGTTCAATGAGAACATCACGTTCGTGGACTTGAATTGTAATAAGGGCCTCCAGCATAAGTCTCTGTATTTCATTTGGTTGTCCCCTCACTAATTTCCTCAGTTCCTCCAACTGCCAACAGCATTATTATGTAATTATAAATTAATATACGAAGCTTAAACAACTTAATTTTCAAGCAAGGAACACATTTATTTTTTCCAACTAATAATGAGTATCAAACTGTTACTGAGTTGATCAATCATTCCTTATCTGTTCGTTCGAAATATAGAATTAGCTATAGTTCATTTGTTCTAATCGGCAATTATCAAAATATTCTATTGATGATAATGAGTAGAATGTATATAAAAAAAAAAAAGTGGAAGAATATCTACGATTAACGCAAACTTCATACTTACATGATTAAACAAAACTTTATAATAGCTCTTCAATTCGTTGTTCTTAATTGCAGCTTCTATGTGATATGTCCAATATGTTTGACCAGCACAAATTACTACTTGTCCTGGCCACATATAAACCCATTGATCCCTTGCTGTTGACTCAACTGTTATGAGAGCATCTCCTATGACCTCTCTCAATGTATTTTTCATCGAATTTTCTACCTTCGTCAGATTTATCCAATGATATTCAACTGTTGTAATAAATTGAAAATATGAGTGAAAGGAAGAAAACTTACTTCGCCAAGCCAATTTTCCACATTTCCGGCAGGATAGACTGATGGTCGCAAATAAACTTCTTCATTCTCTGCAGAATACATTCTTGTTATTTCCGTATCATCTTCAAATCGTAGTCGTTTCATATTTTCAAAACATTTATTCAAATATGGTTGAACAGCACAAACATTTTTAGTTTGTGCGAGAATTTCAAGGAGTTCATCATCACTGAGGAAATAAAACCGTGGAAATATCATCCGCTTTGTTTCGAGATAATCTCCGAGACCTTTCTGCACGACGTCCATGAGAGTAGTACATTCCTTCAAGCTCTCCAGTAAACTTTTGTCTGGACATATTTGTAGAATCTGGATAATCATTACAAATAATTTGAAATGAATTTCTCTATTCTAAATGTACCATCGGTTATAGACATTGGCGTTGCTTCTTACATTAGGACATTTACTGGCATTTTTCATTATTCTTCTCCAATTACGCTCCACTGTGTTGAACTTCTTAGATTCCACTGGTAATTGCCTGCTTATATCGTCAGAAGAAAATATCGGCTCTAAATACATCCAAGATCTGGAGTAAAATATATTCGAGTCAGTAATGAAATACATTTTCAGTCATTTTTTTCCTGTCAATAATGTATTGTTAGGGGTGTTTTTGCTATCACATTTTTGGCCAGATTCCCTTGAAACTACAATCATAACATCTCATATCGCGTCATTTTAAAGATAGAAATTTCGCGGGCGAATGGAAGTTATTTGAAACATAATCGAAATATTTGCGCCCGCTTAGAAATGAACCAATCAATTTCCTGACCCTCACCTCTGAACGGAGATCCATTCACTTAAAACGTCACGGGTTATTTTCAATTTTGTCTCCCATTCGGAAATTGCATTTTCGAACGTTCCACGAAATGGACTAAAACCAATTTGTTGTGTATTTAAAATATGATCGTCCAGCATAACCAACGTTTCATCCGATACTTTCATAATGCAGGTTCCAGTATTTTTATATACAATAATATCCATCTGTGTATTCGTCCACTCTCTCATCATATTGTCAAGCGATGCTTCGATAGAATACTCCTTTGCCGCGTTTTCAGTGATATCCATGATAATTCCAATATGATCCATAATACCAGCCTCCAAGAGATTACTCAACGTAACATTGGGTGTGGTGATCACTTCAATTTTCGTTTGCTCACATATTTTTTCATAATGTCTAATCTTCATACCGGGATTTCTCAACGACTGCACTAATGCAACGTAAGGTTTGAATGATTCGATTTTTTTTACAATCTCTTCCGCAATTCCACCAATCTCTATTGTTTCCAAAGCGTCAACCATTAGTTCATATAATATGAGATATTTTGAAAAAAGAAATTATAATCTATTTACTCGGCTGGTCCTTAAAAATCTTTGCTGACCGTAGAATTGATTTATTCAATTCATTCACTGTAGTTTCCATCTGTTCACTGTCGATATTGCATAGGGGATTCCCTAACCACATCTCTTGTGCTTTCAACCAATCTAAATCAAATAAAGTTAAAATCAACAAGTTGTCATAAGATTCGTATTGAGACTAAACGAATCACGAACCTGACGCAGAGCTCCATAAATTCCAATATGGTTCGAAATCACGAATGAGTTTAGTCAAATGTTCATAGGATATAATCGGCCCATCGAGCAATCGTTGACGTTTATTCAGCTGCAATGCTTGCTCTTCACAATTCTGCAGTAGTTTCCACACTCGTTTCGCTTCAATTGCATATTCGTGTACTCTGTTGATATCCGTTTGCAATGCAATATTTGTTAAATGCACACCCAGTGATTCAATTTGATCCGTCAAATTTGCTTGGTGAACTATTTGCAACTTCTGGAAGTTATCGAATGCTTCTTTCAAGTATTCATTCGTTCGTTCTAACTGAAACATGACAAAAATATGAGTTACAGTGATCCATTTATGGCCGTATGAATATTGGATTCGATTAAAAGTTATCTCTCGCAATTTCTATTTTTGCAATCATATATTATTTCCAAAGCCACAGACTATTTGTGAGTAGTCGTTACCGATAATAAATGGTCATCTATGCATATGACCAATAATCAAAAAAGAGTATATTCATTTTTTCATTTCGATTCGATATCATATGATAAGGTCTAAGCGGAAACTAATATTGCAGTAGGTAAAAAAATTGTGCTGGTTGGAACGCTCCGGGAAAAGTTAATGCTGGAAAAAACTCCAACTAACAAAGTAGTGCGATGAATAACATTTACAGCTCTTCATTATTTTGTACATCCTACAATCAATGAGTTTTTGGCGTCCTACAAGATTATCAATGAACTAAAATCAAGTGAATCAGTCACACTACCCCATTCCCTAATTGGTATTCTTTGCCAGAGAGGTTTTTCTCAACGCTCTCCTTAGCTAGAATCGTTGGTATCGTACTTCATAAATGCGCACCAGATTAGGGACAGTAATATCTTTCAACATAATAACAAACATTTGACTTGTTATAAAAAAAAATTTCCCAAAAATTCGATATTATGCTTGTTAAAGAGAAAATTCGGATCTCAATTGCTGTTATCCAAATGCATTCGATCATTCCTATTTATCGCCTCTTGACTTGCCAAGTGTTGATGAATCATCGCTCTCGTTTTATTTATCGCTGCAATTTTTAATATTTGAATTTCCTGCCACTTGATAAATTCATTTAATATGCATGCTCATAAATCCCCAAAATCATGAATATGGAGCCTATACACAATTAATCCTCCAGCGCTTACACTATCCATTTGGTGAAATGTAATCGCCGTTGGAATACCCTCTTACACATCGACAACACGTTAGAGATGCATATATCAACTGAAATAATATTTCTACCGATGAAATCGACTTGATAATGAAAATTCTGAGTGGAGAGTCCCACGCCCAACGCTTAGAATTTTCCAGTTAATCTTTTTCGATATTCCCACACTCATTAATTTTTTTTCACCTGCAATTCAATTTGCAATGGATAAGCGACAGCGCGCCACTTGCTTGTAAAATCTTCATCTGTGATATTCCATAAAAACATATCGAGTACTTCATAATCCAATACAATTTCTCGAACACAATTGTCGATGTCCAGAACATTCAATGGTATATTCTCTATATATTCACGCAATTCATATAATTCCTCAAGATCTCGTGGATCTTTCTGTATTTTTGTCACAATGTCTGAATATTGCGATAAAGAATTGGCTAAACGTGCATGAAGTTCTTGTGTCAATAAATCGAGAAGACGTGTCGCCAGATTTTTGCGTTTCTCAACCAAGAATTTTCTCAGATGGCTGACAATTATTTTAAATGGTCCAATCGAAATATCTTCTGGAATATTGATAAGTAGCTCATCCTTTGCTGCCAATTGGAATGATATCTCATCCCGTATTTGTACAACATCAGATGCTTCTTCCTTCATATTTCTGGAAAAGGGAAAAGAGAATAAGAATGGGAAACAGAGACTAATAAGCGAAATGTGAGATAAAGTCATAACTATTTCATGGTTCAATTGATGCATATTGTACCTAATGTATTCCTCTATATTCAAGTTGAACAACTCCAAATATTTGTCATATTCCTTCGCATATGCTTGAAGTGGAATTATTGAACGTTGATATAAATCAATTAATTGATTTTTCACATGAACGATGCGTTCGTCCATCAATCCGACGGCGCTAAGATACAATTCAGGCGGAAAAGTCAATTTTGGCAAGAGAAATACTTCAGCGGGGCGTATTTGATGACATTGAACAATTGCATCATCTAATACTCTTATAATTGTATCAATATATTGTGATAGATCTGTCGTATAACATGCGCCTCTTTCATTCATTTTCAATTCCAGTTGGAATATCACACTGCCCGAAGGGGGAAATTGCGATACAGTTAAATTCGATCCCCATTTGAAATCAGAATTTAAATGTGGGATATGACCTCCTGGCGATATTAACATTGACACATATCGCACCGCAGAACTTTCAATTAGTGTTCCAAGAGCACTCTGAAATTAGCAAAACGGGATTATGTTCATCTAGAGTAGAAAGAAAATGATAATTTAATTACGAAATGTGAGTGTCTCAATCACGTAGATGAATCATTTTACTCCAGATAAAGTGTTAGTGATTAAAGTATCCAGCTCAGCATCACTGTTCATTTCCGAAAAGTTTAATTTTTATTGGCGTTTTTGAAAAAAATATACTTTAGAGAAGACTTGGCTCAAACATTACATTTATATTGGAAAACCATCGCAGATGATATACCACATAAATGTAGAAGTCATCGCGCACCAACGAATAAAGTCTAAAGCTTCAGTGTTTCCTCTTGCAATAAATCCTCGACAATCCAGAAATAGAAACAAAACTATCGCATTTATTCATGCTATTTGTAAATCATATCACATTAATCAATATGAAATTATGGAAGTGAATGAATCGGGTTTTCGCACAAAATAACACGGTTGGTTAATCTTCATTGCATTGTTTACAATCTGTTACTATTAATTACCATGCAGATTCACAGTATTTCAGGTTGGATGATATCAAATCCTAGTAAACTTGGGATGTCATTATTGAATTATATACAGTTAATTATCATAAACTGCAGCGCTGGAGAGCCTTTTGTTATACCATAACCACCCCTGGACCAAATTTCCTATTTATCTACTCAATGAGTCGCATACGCACATTTGATGCTTTATACAAATATATTTATCCCAATTGCCAATTTGGGATGTAGAACAAAATAAACATTTCCCATTCTGTGTGGAATTCATATCTGGTATCAGCCATTACTCACCAACCATATCGTTTTAATTGCCAATAGTTCAGAAGAGGTTGAACTTTTACTCTCTTGCCCAGTTCACAACTCTCGAACATGTCAAGAATAACAATAATTTAATTAAATTAATCGAGAGATTGTTGTATATAGTGACAAATTCGAAGTTCGAAATCAAAAAAATTTCATCCCATAACCGAACAGAATCAATCTCAATAGATAACTTTCGATCAAACTAAAATCAGTATTAAACAAGTTGCTCACAGTTCAACGTGTTTCAACAAACAAACTTTGTCATCATGCTATTACTACAACATATTACTCCAGCTTCTACATCATTTTCATATGAAAAATACTCGAGATCACATTGTTTAGGAAAGTTTATAGGAATATTCATGAACTGTCAATTTATCGTACAAATATTTTATTCAGGGGCTTTCGTATTCAAAATCATATCTCTTTGCCCATGAAAGATGAATTATGCAGAACCATACAGTAAAGCTTGTTATTGGCGAATTTTTAATAGTGAATAACTCCTTAAAACGTTGTGATAAACAAATCGCATAGCGTCCCGTAACTAGTAGGCGTGAGTTCACAGCCACCCTGTATATATGGACGTATATAGAGCATATAGGGAGGCATATATAATATTAAACCTCAAGTTGTTCATCATCTGTTATCCCATCATTCCATCCAACTGGCATTTTCACATTATTTTCCTGATATTTACCTAACAATCATATGTCTTCAATGTCCCTTATTTATTTACAAAAAAAAATGTTTCTCGTTTCACAAATCAGATGGACTGACGAGTGGATTACCCTCCGGCCTTTATCTATAGTTAAAACTTTATATCAACCATATCGCAGTATTATAAAAATTTTATTCTTTCAAACAATACGAATGGAAGTTAATTGGAAGTTTCATGAAAATATGTCATCGTTATAATTCAGTTTTTCTTTCTCTTTAATTTCTAACATGGATTACATTACAAAATAGATGCTTGTTTGACAGTAACGGTTGAAGTGTATGTAAAGCCTGATAATGTAACTACATATGTTTTCATCTTAGGAATCAATACCTATTATCATCTATATTCTAAAGACAATGTGAACAAAAGAAGAAACATAATCTTCAACGTATTCTATATTACTGAATAACTTCGCAAACATGTTTCAATCCTTGAACATCCAACAAAACCGACATAGATACAATAGACCATGAAAGTGCCGGAATAGAAGTGTGTCTAGATCTACCGACTAGGAACCGCACTCGCAAACGGAATTGATTATTTCGACGTCTTTTTATCATTGAAACCATCAAATCCTGCAAGTTGTGGTCACTTTATTATCGTGGCTTCCGTGCCATTTTTTATCAACGAGACAAAAGTTTTCATTACGTATTTTCCCACTCATTTTTCTTTAATTCGAGAAGTGATGAATGTTTTTTATAATATAAATTCTTTTCAGCATTCTTCAAACCGAGAAGGAATCCGAAAAAGCTGTGGTCTCTTTTTGTGGTTGAATGGAAGTGAAAACACATTTTTCATCGCCGAGAAGATAAAAAAATAACGATACAGTGAAGCAATAAAGTAAAATGACAAGAGAGGTGTGTGATCGCTTGCATTCAAATAGTCTTAACGAAATGTCTCTCGCTGCATAAATTATAATACGTATGTGCCATGAGAGATATTTGTTACTACCCTCACGAATTCAATATGAAATTTTTCTTCATGTTATTTAATTGTTCTACTTCCAAACATACAACAGCGGATAATCCTAAGATGTTTTAGTGTATCAATTTTATGTTTGTAGAAGCGACTTGAATGATTCTCGCTCATATCGCAATAATGAATATGAAATAATTATCTCATATATTGACGAGACAAAATACATTGTGAATTTTCGTTTATTGCTGACACATTGCGGAATAGTCTGACAACTGGCCTAAATGAAACACTTCTTTCATTTGTATGGAAGGTGCTATGTGTTTTTTTAAATAAATTCTGTATTGCAATACCATAGGATTCCATGAGTCTATTCCCCACTGAAATATTCTATTTGATACAAATAAATGTTTTTTTGGGTATGAAGCGCAATGCAAGACACACTCACCTGCATAACTAAAATTTTTAATTCCATGAATCGTTGTAATTTGATAACACTGTAAATATATGGTGTCCTTTGATTCAGATCGAAACAGCCCTTACCAATGTCTCTCAAACACATTCGCACAGATTGTACTATTCTTTCTATCCACTGATGCTTCAAATATTTAATAGTGCTCGTATAACTTTGGACTTGCTGCGCTTCAAATTCATCCAAGTTCATCGATTTTCCATGACTTGCAAAAAATAGTGACATATTCATTATCGATTGACAAGATTCAATCACTCGACACATTGCGTCACAAACTTCCGGAAGAACGTAGAGTATATTCCAGTGGACTTTTTTCTTCGTCGCCTATATTCATACAATTATTATCAATTAGTCAATGTTTATTGAAATATATACATTATAAGTGCGATAAGCTATAATATAAGTTGATACCAACAATAAAAACACGTGACATAACGTTTGGGAAATACTTGGACTTAGCGGTTGAATCTTAAGACAGCAAGTTCAATTTATTTACATATTCTTGGAAAAGCAGCGTGGGAAAGTGCTTTCTCATTAATATCTCACTATGAAAATATTCAAGTGTCCTTTCATAAAAATAATTTGCACAGGCGATACCACATGAAAAAACTTTTCCTTTCAGATAGAGCAAAATTTTATGAATTTTACATCAATAGATTTTTTCGGATGTCCTAACATTGTGTTCTATCTCTTTATTTCTAAAAATATATTTCATTTCATCTCAAATTTACACAGAAAATACACTTCAACCCCAACCCCGTGACTAACGTTGGCATCAATGGATATTGTTGATAGACTTCGCATCACAAAAGTGAATGTCAAAATGAAAATGGCACATTGACAGCACTTCTTAATGACGATCAAACAGAAATAAATTGGACTGATTTACCTGGAAATTTTCCATGTCAGTGGTTACTCTATCCACTATTTGAATGGCTTCATTTATTGGAAAAATTCTATAGTATTTCGGTGATGGTGAATAGTATTGACACAATTCAGGATAACGTTCAATTAATTTTCGCCATTTCAATAGGCACATAACTCGCTGATATTCCAGTTGAATTTCATCTATCATAGATACTATTTTTGTATCGGAAAATGGTAATTTTCGCTTCCGCAAAATAGGTGCGAGAATTGCTTCTATTTGTATATCGTCAAAGGTAATAATGTCATGTACATCTGCACAATCAAGATATAGAAGGTAACGCAAAGTTTCTTGATCATCGTTTTCACATTTATACTTATTCAATGACGTTAGCATCTTTATCGTATTCCAATCAATTTCAAAAAAAGTATGCTATTTAATCATTCAATCAATTAATTAGTAATTATTTGTTTTATCCCTGGTGTCTTGTGATGAATGTAACACTTGGTAACCATCTTTGTATTCTCAACCTTACACTTGTAATCATCAATTATCTGCTCAACAGACGTTGAATCATTGAATGTGCTTCAGATGTTTGTCAACCGTTGCTACGGAAATTCTTGATTGTTTGATCGTGAAGATAGCTTCATTCTCATTATATCATTTGGAAGATTGAACGCAATTTGAATATATTTTCCACAAAATCCAAAGCGCATCCATTGCAAATTCGTTTCAAAAGTGTTTGAAATGCATCACATTGGGAATCTAAAAGTGTGAAGTTATACGATATAAGTCTGGAGAGATTAAGAGATGTAATCAATTGCGTAAGAATCAAATGATTTACTTATAGTGATTTCAGTTTTACTAATTCCTGATCAACCAACTAAGCCATCATCGGAATAAGATTAATTTTTGCGGTAGCGCTTTGTATGCATGCGTCAAATATGGGCAGTGAGAGGTTTCATCGGAGAACTGTGTTGCCGATTCGGATGATAATAAAGTTTCAGGTGTTACATTGAGAATTGCTTTCCTGAAGAAGGTAAAGGTATTCGGTGTGATATTTTATACGCTGTTGGTCATAGTGATGAAAATCATATTCCCGATAGTTCATAATCAATCGATCAAACCTCTTCTTCTCTATCCTCTAAATATACATATTTCCACACGAAGTAAAATACGAAGTATATAAATTATACCTCTACAGTTTTCGAGGACACTGTATATAAGTAAAATATTTTATTAATCTGAGAAAAAATAAGTACGAAATAATGCTCATATCATTCTTCCTATGTGTAATTTATTAATTATTAATTCATTGTGATGGAGGATATTCAGAGTAATAATTCTACTAGTACAGTCGAACAGCTATAAACATCGCATCATCATTACATATGGCCTTTAATCGATTATCAATACAACCCTATTATAGATTATCAATCAGTGCTCAGAACTGAATATTCGATTCAACAGTTAGTTGCTACGCTGCTGATATTCGAACGAAGTACGTAAAACTTCAGTGGATTTCAAAACAAGCGTTTATATTGATACTGATAATCAAAGACAGAGACAAATCTAATGGAGGAAATATGGACTCTCTGTCCTTGATTATTTATCATTTGAGGTTGAAAATTCAAAATATGTATGGATGGTGAATTCAATTATGCATTTTACTGATCTGTGTCCAGCACATTTTCGATTCAATCGAACAGAAAATTCATTTTGTATAGAACAGTGAATTTTTGAGACCAATGCAGTGTTGATTTTTAGTCTAACAAATACTAATTATCGATAATTGTCCTGCAGTGATGACCAAATCACGTCTATATCCAAATCACGACTTACAACTATAAAAGAGCAAAGGATGATTTTTGATCGTGGACCGCTTCGTTTTCTCCTCCATTTACACAGTCAATGTACAGTCCAGCTTGACTTTTTATCAATACTTATTTGTTCGATAGCTGCATTTACAACGGTCTCCATATTCATAATTACCATAATTTACCATCCAATTCCAACAATTACACCTAAAAAGATCCGAATTACGAGTCAAGAACATATTCATCATCATTACAAAAACGCCACCGACTTCATGTGGACGTTTTGGGCAAATCCGCAAATTTAATCCGCACGTGCTGCCATCTGGATATCCATAGATGAGGCTATGAAATCCGATCATACCACCAATAGGATCGCACTGTCTCACACAGAAACAATATTCTAAAACAGTATTATATGATATATATATATATGTATAAAAGAAGAAGAAAAAAAATATATACAGAGGTGCGTTTGAATCAGCTGTGGTGACGCAAGGTTGCTCGATCGTGTCGCGATGAGTAACAAAGTCTGTTCCTTAATATTCTAACGGACGGAGAAAGAAAAAAAAACAAAAGACTCAAAAGACCAAATAAAAATACGAAACAGCGAAAGAGTTCAGTTTATTATTTTTTTTCTCATTGTGTGCATGTTGTGTTTGTCGCGTTACACTTCACATAGCATTCAAACACGAATATTTATGCCAATGTATAAATATATTCATATATATATATATATATATATATACACATACATATATATATATAGGTATATTATTGAGAGAACACTAAAAATCAATTGTCTTCAAACATTTCAGTTTCTTTTCTGAGTGAATAATATAATTTACGTACTATTTGTTTCTTTCCCTTGGTGTTTGTTGATATAGAAGAACAAAGACGTAATGAAATAACATAAATGAAAAATAACTAATAGTGGCGGGTTATTTAATTTTGAAGAAGAGATAAAAGCATAGAAGATATAAAAGCGAGTGAATATATAACTAAATTCTCATATTATAAGCGATTAACCTCAATTTTTTCGGAGTTGGATTCTTTCATTATTACGCGCTTTCCCTTTCACTTCTGTGCTCCCTTCTATATCTCCTGTCTTTTCGTCCTCTGTCAAATTTTCATATCTACATTTTACCTCTTGTTGTTCTCCCTTTATTGTTAATCGTCAGTTAAATTGTCTACGAAATAAATTCATCAACAAAACACATTTTTTTTTTTCTTCGTGCTTGTTGAATTATATCTGATTCGGAGAAATCTTGAGCTCATTATCACAATATATCAGGTATTGTGAAGCAAAAGTGAGGAACGACGGGAGCAGGTGACAATAGAGCAGCCTCGCCATGTTAGATTTCATGAATTTACTCATCGTGAAGCGCTCCAACTCGCGGTGAAGTAGGTGTTATTTTTTTTTGCCTACCTTTTCTTTTTGTTTATTATTTATTATTCAAATTTAATATGAGGTTAATTTTACCGATGGAATTATTATTTAAAAGAAAAGTCAGTGAGTGATTGTTGTCAATACGTTTTTAATTTAATCTTTCTTTTATTTTTCTTTCGTTATTTTTTCGTTTATTTTTGTTTTATTTTATTTTATCGCTGTTTATATACTTACTGGTGGTAATTATTGGAGTGACCATTCCACGGCAACTTAATCCGCAACTGAAAATCATCCAAGCTGGATAGGTTACCCGAGTATCTCCGCGATACCGTGGATTGGTTTATGGGGTGAGTTCCATTTTTTACCCCTTTTTTATAATATTTATTATAAATCTAATTATATTATCAAGGTGTTTTGCTGATATATGTCCATGTATTTGGTATTTTGATGCGTGGGACCAATGAATCCGATTGTGAACTTGGAATTAGGAAAATAAAAATTGGTATTTACATATTGTTGCGGATTACTCATAATTCGAATCTATTATGTTAAATGTCTCATTCTGCATTCTGAAATTTGAAATTAAGATTCCAAAGCAGAAATCTTGAAATCATTTATAATGAAAAGAAAATCAACAATTTCTCAACTATTATAGTTTGGGTGTGATTATATTCCTCGGCGCTAGAGTACTATTTTTGAAAATTTGTTTGCTTATTGAGTTTCGTGTACGGGGAAAATCCGTTGAGTCAATGTGTTTAATTCCATTTAAAATATTGTAAGAAATGTTTGGAAATATTCTGCTTGACATCGTTAGAAGTTGGAGAAACTGTAAGAAACATCTAAAAAAAGATATAACGAAATTTTTATTGCTGTGCTGTTGACGATTTATGAACTTATTCATCTTGAATTATTTCCGACATCCAAGTGTTTTATACAGTATGTTCATGTATTATTGATTGAATTTAATCCATTATCCATGTCAATAGTTCTTCTTCATATTGTTCAGTAAACATAGTGCATATGGAAGAAGCAGGTTTGTTATTGACGGAGACATTATTATTTTCTAATGGACAAATACCGAAACAATTTGACAATTGAAGTCTTAAAATTCGCGTCTAGAATTATTTTTGGAATCTTTATCTCCTAAATGTTCGAAGAAGCGATCTGTATCCCATTTTTTGTCATCACATGAGCTACATTATCAAAAAAACTTTTCGGAGAATTGTTTTTGAATGCCAGAGTCATGAATTCATGGTAATTGTTGGAAATTTCTACGACAGGTACGTCATTCGTCATACTGTATTCTTCCAGTTCATCAAAATTCGATCATCCAAGCTTCCACATTATCATTATGAGTGCGACCACGATTGATACCAGAAATATCTTGGCAGCGCGATTTTTATTTTTCTAAACGTCTTCTGAAGGCTGCGCAAAAATAGCGAAAACCACCCAACTAAAATAATTCAATTTGGTGATTAGCTCTTCGAAGAATATTTCATTCTCGACAATTATTCTACAAAAATTACTCGACCATTATCGTATGAGCAGCAGCTTCATTTTTTCAAATTGTGAAATGAAATTGATACTCTGTTTCTGATGAATGAACATTACATTGTGTCTGATGAATCTCACCGAAATCTTAAATAACAAAAAATTTCATAACTACTATAATTTTTTTTTAAGTATTAAAAATTGTTCTGTGACATTTTCTTGTTTATCTTGATAATATGCGAAAATTAATGCATCAATTCCCATTAGTGTAGACATTCAGTCACTTCGAAAATTGTGTAGATATTTCATGACAATTTATCGTTGATTTCGTTTAAATTTCTTTTGTTATTATCAATTATTAGTGGTTTTCTTTCATATCGGTTTTTCATATGGTATATAGACAGCTGGCAAAAACTCGTTTATTTCTTATCCTTCACTTTGTATACTCAGATATTTATATGTCTTTTTCTCTTCAGGGAAAGTCATTTTAGTATGAACGACCACTTGTTTCTTTTTCTTTCCATTTTTTTTTTTTTTTTATACAAACGATCTCATTCTTTCTTCTTATCCAACAATTTCAGTTGTCAAATCATTTCATTCGGCTGGATGGAATAATTTATAGAAAGATTATCAAGATCTTTTTTACTCTCGTGTATCAGAGACTCATATACATTTCGTAAATTCTTTATTTATGCTAATTCATAATATTTTATGATAATTTTGCATTTGAATATTTTCAAATTCACATAAAACTAGAACTTTCATTATGACCATTGCGTTTCTCTTTTGTTTTTCTTTTTTCGTCTTTTCTGATCAGCAAGGGTGTTTACAAAATGCAAATGAAAGGTATCTGTTATTTTGCTTCATAATATTCCTTAGTCATAAAATATTTATCCTACAATACAAATTTCTTGGTCTTCATTCATCTAGTTCAATATTTCGTGTTGATTATGGAAAGGAAAAAGAGAAAGTCCTTATCTATTTGAGGCCAAACGTACAGAATAATAGCGTTGGGATGGAAAAATACATCTCGTCGACGCACACTCACCCGATTTTTTTTTTCTCAACAAAAAAAATAATTCGCTGTCCTCTTTTACGTTTGGAGGGCGCCCACATTATCGATTGTGAAGAAAGTGTTACGAGCTTCCTAAACTCAACACATACATGTATACATAGCATTCACACACAGAAAAACAGTTATACACATTGATTATATTTGTCTGCGTCAGAACATCAAGCTCATATGAAATGAATGTACATAGCAATATGGTGTATATATTGTTTTTCCTCTGTGTCAATTTCTCAACGATTTAATTAAATATTGTGACACGTTCGAGCAGTATGATGAGTTTGTCACGCAAAGCGCATGTTATACGACAGGTCACATTGGCGATTGATTTAATTATATCTCTCTCTTCATTCCGTCGGATAAAAATGGTGAAATTATTTTTGGTGGTTGATGCAAAGTCACGTGGGGACAATTCATATATATGTATATAGACAATATATTGGTCATCCATTGCATGCTATTTTTGGATTCACCGGTACACGTGTCTGCTTGGGGTGGACAAATTACACACTAGCGGAACTCTCATCTTCATTTAATTCTCACAATAACGAGCTATTCAATTAATTTAGGGAAATGAAGCAAAGTTTTTTTTTCTCATTCACAAATTCACAGACTTATATCACCTTTATTATTATTTCAATTACATTTATTGATCGTTCAACACGACTTTCCAAAGTTGAAGGCATTTAGTATTTATAATTTGTAGTGTAAATCGGAATTATTTGATAAATTATTCAAATGGACAAATAGTTTTTGAATTATTTTATTTTTTATTGCATCAGATTGCATATTACATTTTTCAAATAGATTACTCACTGTTTTTATAATTGTTTTATAAAGTGCTGTTGCTAAGAGTAAATAAAAATTGTTTTCTCCGAAATAATGGATAAGAGAAAGGTGGAAATTACAAAAATATGGCTTTTTGTTAATAAAATCATAACGAATTCGTCAGTTATGTAGGGAATTCAGGACATGGTAATTTCAATGTACGATTTATGAATTTTTTTTTTAATTTTACTACTATGGTTTTTAATTGTGTCAATTACTCACAACAAGATCGACCTAACAGTGTGGCGTACATCACCGTGAGAAGACAAACGATTGACGATTAATACTAATTTCATTAAATATTGATTGTGAATCATCATTGTCACATTTTTATAATTGTGAGATAATATTTCTTCGATCTACGATCGTTCCATTGAGAAAAAAGTGAAGATATCAACGTCAAATATAATATTTTAATAACCGTTGGTTTGATTGCACTCAAATCCATTTTACGCAATTCGTGGACAATTTCGACATAATTTTCCTCCCTTTCAACTGAAAATTTTGCACTTTTTTCTTTATTATAAATCGAGCCCTTTAATTCATGCTCATTTCAAAACAGTTCATTCTCCAGTTTTAAACCCAATCCACGTAGAATTTTCTTTACCAATATTATTTCCGGATACGATAACGTTTTCCTTACAACAAATTGAAATTGCTCTCTCGTTCTATGCTTGAAAACATATGTTCATGTCAGCCATTGTTCAAATATTATTTCATCGAAATAACTTCGTCATAAATGAGATTGAGTTCCAAAAGTTCCACATTAAATTTCACAAGTTCTCAACTACTATTCCTCGCCATCAAGTAATGAAAAATAATTACCGTTCAGACCACAAATTTTATAATATTCTTGTAAAGTGTTCGAAAAAAAGAATGTCAAAAAATACGAAAAAAAAAACCGATGGATCAGGCCTAATCAATCTCATCTAAGCTGTGAGGGAATGTAAAGTTGAATCAAAATTATGATCATATCAAACATATTCGAAAAAATTATTTATTCAATAACAATTGTGAAAAAGTGGACTTCACCCATATTCACTTAATTCTACAATCTGACATCCACATCTTCCACATTCGTTCGAAAATAATCAGAGAAACAAATCGGCAGAAAAATCTATTAATGAAATTTCAGCCAAAGATTTTCCTATACATTTTCAGGCTTCCCCAAATAATTGAAATCAAAAGCAGCCAAACATTGAAAAATGTGTTGGAACAAAAATGTATCCGCTCCTGAACTTCAAACAAACAATTTGGCCTTGCAATTAAATTATTCCGTAGTATTTTCTCTTTTCTGTTCGTTTTCAACTAACAAAATCATGATAACAGAATATGTGCTAGAAGCCATCAGCACGTAGTAATAAAGTGTAATATTATCATTTGTTTGAAAAGGTGCGTTATAAGTAAGATAAATATCTGAAGACATGTTGAAAATATACAACACATACATATATACATTTATAGACATATGATAATATGATTGTGCGCCACAGTTTCAGCCATAAAACGTTTGTTCGGCTTCAACTTTGTATGTCACTTATCATTGCACACTGTAATTGTGTTACTCGTCGGGTGTACAAGGAAAGTGAAGAAGACTTTTAAAAGCCGCGTTTGCATATACTGAAATAATTGCCTCGCACACTACTTCTATTATTATTATTATTATCATTACTATTATTATCATTGTTTTTATGCGTCCATGTGTGAGCCAGTGCATGATGTTCCATCGGATTCATTTGAATTTTCATCGTTTATAATATAATCATAATATTTTTATTCTTTGTGATTTTTTTGTCTTTTCCAAATCACTATCCATTAAATTGTATCGCAATGTTCGGTATAAGTGGAAGGAAGTTACTAAAGTACTCAACTATTAACAACACACTCCCCCTTGATGTTGAGGACACCGTCACTTGTTTCTGCAGGTCAGTCTTCTTCTCGATTATTCACTCTCTTCATTATTTGTACCTTCATCAACTTTTATTCTATTCTACACACTTGATTTGCACTTTTTTTGATTTTCCATATCGGAAAAAGATTTAAAGGTGAATGAAATTTTGATATAGAGTAATCAACATCAATAAAGTGGATATAATTGTCATCAAAATTGTATTATAGGGACGTTAATTTCATGACGCAATAGACAAATGTTTGAATATTTTATCTTGTTTTCCTTAGAGAGTTTAGTCTAATGACTTGTGACGTAGATAAAAAAAATGGGCGCCGTGCGCGTGGAAACAACTTCATCGATCCACGAATTTCATCGTTACGTCTGGCGCCAATATAATTCACATCTCCCCCTATTGTCATTTCATTTCTCATTTTTCTTCGCTCGTAGTCTGTTATCATTCCTTGTATCTCTATTTTTTTTTGTTTACCAATTACATTTTTCTTTATTTAATTTATATTCACGTATAATAATGGCGCACGTGAAATGTCGAGTATTTTTTATATTGAACGAACGTATATCTAACAGATGATCTCATTACAAATTACACAACTTGAAATCACCTGGAGATGGCATATTTTGTGACGAAACATTGCTATTAAAATTGATTATTTGTTATGAATAGGAAATATTTTGTTTCGCCCTAAATCAGTTTTTTCGAATATTTGTTATCGATAATGGGCAGCTAATGATATCTTCTTCCATTCATATTTGTATTTATCGTCGTTTTCAATAAATTTACTATGATTACATCATGATTGATTAACAACAAAGAGAAAAAATTAATGATTGACTAAAAAAATCAAATACCTCTTATTTATTCTTTTCTTTTACTGTTATGTGTTTGTGTTGAGATATTAAACATATCGAAAACTATCATGAAAACAATTTTTCCTTATCGTTATCGTAGATATGAAGTATTTGTACTGATATAGGCTCATTTTGTAATCACCTTACACTCAAAGATATCAAGTAATGGTTTTAGACGAAGAAATTAATGCTATGATTAGTTAACCAATTCGTACAACGAACATAGTTACATTAAATCAAGAATAAATTCCATCTTGAAAAAATGTGTATTTCTGTATCTATAATTGTTTGGGCTTCAAATAATATAAAACCCAACTTGACCATCATTAAAGGTGACTGTGATGAATTGGGCTTCCAAACGTCAAAATTAAACGGTTTATTGATTGCTTTTTATTACCAATATATCCGTTACTGAGATACTGTCAGATTCTGGTACAGCTGAGTTCATAATATTATAATTGTGGTAGTTACATTATTTTATAGTCGAATGATTCTCCATTCATGGTGAAATTATCATAGATTAAGTCATTGTTTTCGTTAGCAAGATTGTAAATTAAACTACGGTAATTCATCAAAACCTTTAAATGATCATTTTCATTTGTCACTAATAAAGGATTTCTTTATGCTTTCATGTTCATTCAGCATAATGTTCATTTCAATTTTTCGTAAGATTTTGAGTTGCGTTAAAATGTATTTGTCGTGTAAGTTATTCGAATGATATTTCATTCTCCAATAATTCCTCATATAAAATTTAATGTTGCACTTTGTTATGATGGCAATGTTAATTCTTTCCTCGTTCATTAACACTCATTGATAGTCTATTGCTGATTGATAATAAATTGTAAAAAGATTTGTGTACACACCTTTTTCATTCATAACTTCGAAGATAAAATGAAAGAATTAATATCGTCATGAAATTATTTTCCAACCTAGAATAAATGATAAATCGAAATATGATATGTGAGTTTTGTAAATTTGTGTTCTATCCAAGACACTGAAATAACCCAGTAAACTACAAATAACCACACAAAGTACTTTACTTTACTTGTTACAATAGTAATCTCGACTCGAGCAAAATCACTTGGAAAAGAAAAAGATGTCTATGAAAATATGGGTGAAAGGGTCAAGGATTTTCTCCCCTTTTCCAAAACAAGATTAATGACAGTGATATAGAAATAAAAATGAGTTTGGAATATATATTTACACAATTGGGCGGAGTGTAAGTCAGCTGACTCCAGTTTGCCTCCACAGCTGATTCGGTGTACATACTGAGGAAAGCGCTCCGGGTGTTTGTTCCGTGTGGCAGATGAGCGTAGAAGGGGATAGTATGTGATATTATATAGGATATTGTGAAATGTCCCCAGTGTGCCGAAGTATAGGAGAGACGGCGCGCCGTCGTTACTGCAAAATCGCGTCGCATTGCCGGCATTTATGCGCGCGTTTGTAGTTGAAATGTTGTTCGTACAAATTGATAAATATGATTTATCAATGTGATTCTATTTTTGAGTTTTGAATTCATCTATGAGTTCAGCGATCAAATGGAGCAAATAAATAATAAAAAATGTTGCGTTCACCAGCACGAAGTTCGCATACACTTTTAAATAACCAAAGATCATTCTCAAATCCTTCGACACCACGGCGTGTGGCATCTCCATTGCAAAACACTGCATCAAATTCATCAACGCATAATATTCTGTCATCACGTCTCTCTTTAATCGATACATGTCAAAAAAAAATTCGGCATTTTGGTGAATTTGTTGCGTGAGTGTGTTTAGATGAATATGAAAAAAATTCATCTTCTCCTTTTTCTAAAGAGACATGAATACTTTTATTTTTTGGCTTAAACTATTGCAATGAATTGGAGTCGTGACTTTTAATTATGTAATTTGTTTATTGCTTCTTACAGAAAAGCCCGAAGGAAGGAGAAGGATGCCAGTACAACGGAAGACCCAAAATTGTATTTGGAGGAGGCAGCCCTTGAAAGGCAACTGCCAGAGTTGGATCTCAGAATGTTGGTGGATCTGCCACCGGGTTTGGATTACAACGAGTGGCTTGCATCACATACATTAGCACTATTCGATCATATTAACCTTTTTTATGGGACAATATCGGAATTTTGCACACCAACTGGATGTTCTGACATGACTGGTCCTGGTTTAAGGTTAGATCCATTTATTTATGTAGGTCAAACTCCTATTTATACATATTTCATGTCTTCAATTTGTTGCTATTTCACTTAACCAATTTATTGGATATTATTCCTCACTTGCGATGCATATTAATGCTGCAAGAAAAGCTTATCAACTTCAATTCGAATTGTTTGAATTCTTTCAAGTTTTTTTTATCAACATTGGAGATATAAAGAATTGAGAGTGTTTAGGAGGAAAATATTTGATCCAGTAAGAGTTACATTTCATCAAGTCAAAAGAATCTATTTGTGCCATCAGACAATGCAAAACTTTGGAGTATCGAATTTTTGGCCATGTCTCCAATTTGGAAAATTTCGAAAATATAGTTAGGAAGTTGTGATTGATATACAATATGAAAAGTTCAATAATTTCAGTATCTGATAATTATTCTTGCAAACAGCACTTGGAAATAATTTCAAATAACTTCGTTTGAAACTTTTCCATGAAAAATCAATAAATTCTCTATGAGTATTTGTCTATAATATTTCAGAATAGACACTGAATATTATTATCAATGTACGATGCAAACTCAAAGTATGATGAACACCGACACGATATTTGATGTTGACTTTTGTTTTTATTTCCACAGAACGTACTTGTGGTTTGATGAGAAAGGGAAGAAGACCAGAGTGGCCGCCCCACAGTATATAGATTATGTTATGACATTCACTCAACGTACTGTCAGTGATGAAACAATATTTCCAACAAAATATGGTAAATCTTCACTGTCCTTATTCACTCTTTTCTTTATAAATTGAACATGAATATAATAAAAAATATTAATATTTCTTCTGCAAAATGTTAATTTGTTTATTCTTTTTTTCAGCAAACGAGTTTCCTAGCTCGTTCGAGTCAATAGTACGTAAAATCCTGCGGCTACTTTATCATGTAGTGGCACATATTTACCACTGCCACTTTAGAGAGGTTGCATTATTGGGGTTGCATGCCCACCTCAATTGTGTCTTTGCTCATCTCACACTTCTTAATCAACGCTTCAATCTTATCGATCCTAAAGAGACGGAAATCCTCGGGGATTTGGAGGCGGCTTTATTAGGTAATATTTGAATCGTTTGACAAATTTAAAATATTCAATTCTCATGTCTATACTCGAATATGCTCACACAATTACATCCTTTTGGATAAAGTATCTACATTCTATGTTTCTACTCGTGCATTTATTCAGAATTATCCCATGAAAACTTTGATACGTTCGAGAATTTATTATGTAAATTACTAATTTATCAATCTAGTCTGATATATATTAAAAAAAAAATATAATTAACATGAATAAAAAGCTGTTCAATATATTTATAATTTAGAATCTGAGATATTGAAGGGAGACATGATGAAGTTATAACAATGTTATTCCCATAAATTATCATTAAAGCAACATAGTGAAAGTACAAAGAAGAACAGGACTTGAATCAACTTGGAATTGTTTGAATAAGGCTGATACTTTTATTGACTATACTTTTTTCATCAAATCAGTTGACCAATACATATTCCATTATTGACAAAAGTATTGAATATGAGAAAGAATAAACAAGGAAAACATAGTCATAATAGTTGAACAATTTTGTGGTGGTTTTTTTTTTCAGGAGATTCAACGGCAACGTCTTCACAGAGCACTGTCGCCCAAGATCCTCCAAGTGCCACTACATAAAGAGAATAACGATAAAAATAATGAAAAAAAAAAGAAATATTGTTGAAGAGATATTTATATATGGTTTTTCTCCCAATTTTCACATTTTAGGTGAGAAATGAGAATGTGATTTTCGAGCGAATTATATTTGTTCAGGATAAAAATGCTTTCTCTTTTTGTTTCTTTCACAGTCACTCTTTTCTCTCCCCCTCGTTTTCTCTCTATTTTTCTCGTGCTCCCTCTCTCTCTCGCTCTCGCTCTCGCTCTCCCACTCTCTTATTCTTTCTCGTTTTCTTGTCCAACCCCCTGACTCCCAGTCAACACTTACCCAGTTAATTGAAAAATTGACGAAGATGATAATGCATGTTATTGATTACTAATACCAAATTTATGCGGGTTGGACGAAGCCTCGGAGATAATATTCTCGGATTCATCCTAGATGAATTTATACAATAAATCAAAAATGGAAGCAGCAAAAGTTAAGGCACTAAACGAGGAATAAGTGAGTGAAAAATAGAATAAATAAAGCAGAAACAGAATACCAAGAGGGGGAAAACACGAAAAACAAAGAGGAAAAAGAGAAAATACATGAATAAATTTGTTGGGAAAAATCGAGAGAAAAAGAGTAATGAAATGAATAGAATTTGGATGAAAATGGAAGAAAATAATGAAAAATACCGTGTAGTACCTGTAAATAGCGCGAATGTGAACAAAAGAAAAATGATGAAGATAAAAAACTAGAGACAAATAAATACAAATCTACCATTATGTAAATTAATTTACCGTATGTTTTTCGTTTGCTGTTTGTGAGATTGTACATAATTTATTGAATGATTTGTTGAGAGTGAAGTGAAACAAGTGGAGTGAGCAAGATCAACATTAATAAAAAAAAATGATAATAATTGTTTTGCGAAGAAAAAAGATGTAAGCATAGTGAAAAATGCTGATATTACACGCGAAGAATGGAAAAGAATTAAAATGAGATTGTACACTTGCAATTAATATTAGAGTTGTGATAAATACATATATATGTATTCATCAAGCTACCGTTATTGAGAGGAACAAATAATAAAAACTAAAATTGTGCGTTGAAATCGTTTATGACCAAATTAATACCACTTGACACATTATTGTCTTATGATTCATGTTGGCTCGTTTATTCGATGGTGATGATTGCTATTGGTCGTGCTATGCAGATTGATTTGAATTAGTTTTATAGCACGAAAAAAATTGGCGAATTCATGAATAAAATAGCCCATTGCTTTAGCTATTGGCTCACAAATGTCACGAAATGATGTTGTAATATTGAATAAGAATATTAATATTGGCTGTATGATTGCATTAAATATTATTGTTAAAAATGGTTTGAACGCGTAATCGGCACCCATTTGAATCATACCAACAATCAAAGGTCTCATTATACTGCGGAAAATGAATCGCAATAATTGCAATATGAATGCCGTTACAAATGTCATTCCAATATGAAATGTTCCAAATATTTCAGCCCAAAATCGCGTGGCTGCGTTATCAATTTTATCAACACATTTATCAGATAATAATATTGGCGCAATGTCAGTTGTTGAATAATACCCCGAAGTGCCATGATCGAAATAATAGACATCAATTTTTTCCGGCGGCATATTTACATTTATCATTGATATACCCATTTCATCTGATCTCGAACGTTTTTCATTGGCAGGAATTTTTTTGTTCCCATCATCCAATGGTTTTGTATCGCCATGTCTGTGCATTACTTTTGCTCCTGATGAAACACCTACACGGAATGCATTTTGTTGAAATAACTAAAAGTATAAGTAAATCGTTTAATATTAGTCCCTGTAATTTAAATGTATAATAAATGCGATGTTACATGAGGATTATTATAATTACCTTTGCTGAATGAGCAAAATTTCTGCGTGCTCCTAAACCCAGCTTTTTGTAATTATGTGTTTTTTCCATCAATTCTTCTCGAGATCGTCTCAATTTCGGCCATTGAGATATCGGAAAAGATTTTGAGGACGACGCTGATGGCTTCAATGTTCCAGGAACATGCTTACTATTCTTGTATCTTCCATATGAAATATAAATGTTTGATTGCATACATATTTTCTATATTCACAAACTTTTATACGATAGTAGTGATGAATTTACGATGTTGTTGCATGGCGAAAATACACATTCGGCACACGCTTCATTGTCATTGCTAATGTTCTTGGTCGACCATGATTCTTTGTGGGTATTTGTTTTTTAGTATCAAGTTCATCAGCCGAAGGTTCTGAGGAAATGCACGTTGTGTATTCAGCATCTAGATGCTATCATTGAATTAGAACAATTGTATTAATAGTGAACAAAGTACATTTTCAAAAGCAGGAAATGAGAAATATAGCATTCAGCGTAATTGTAATTTACATCAGAACTGGTATTCGTATGCGTTACTGTTGGATGATTTAGAGCGGATCCTGTTTCCAAATGACATATTAGGCAGTCTCCATTAGGTATCATTCTTCAAATTCGAAATCGTAAATGACTAGATAAGATCAATAAGAGAAAGTGAAAAGTAACGTATCAAACAACGAACCACAAACAAATATATTGATTGAACGTGTTCGCATCTATAATTATAACAAAAAACGCTCGAAGGAAGAAATTTTTTTCTATTTTTGCGAATTGAAATGTGATGAGGGTATATGAAATATCTGCAGAATCGCAGATAGTCATATGAAACAGCAAATTCTGCCCCTGAGGTAGTGTGAATTGATATAAGAAATCATACATAGAATAGAAGGTAACAAGCATAGTTGGAAGAATGGAATCGAATAGAATGATCCGATAAAATTAGAATGAAAGCGTAAGTTGAAATTCACTGATTTTATTTTTTTCCCTTCAACATATATAATTTATGTATGGGTATAATTCACAGATGCTCTACGTTGAATATCCGTAAAAATCACAGTTTGTATTTTTATCATATTATTATTTAAACCAAGAACAATTCAGAGGGGAATATAATGAAGAAGAATCAGAGAGAATATAGACGAAATACAGCGCATAATTATTTCAAGAACCATGAATTCGCATTGAATACAAATATTTTGTATTGAAATAGTAATTAAGTATTCGTGTGAATATCGATAATAGTACTAAGAAGCATCTTCAATATTGAACTTGACTAGAGTGTACAAAAAAGAAATATGCTTTCCATTTCTCGATTTCACTTAGACTGGGCAATTGCTTTTGTCTTTAGATTTAATCGCATTAAATTCAGGATCACGAAATCCTTGCATTAACAATCAATTTATTGACATACGTGATATTTATATTGTTTAATCATACAATAGTTTGTCATTGAAATAAGATACATACGTTGGGAGATATAGAAACAGGTGAGGGACTGTGGAATTATGATTGTGTTGAAATTATCGACGAGTATTTTTGTTCATTAATGACAAAATACTTAGAAATCCAGTTCGATAAATGCTGCATGTATTGCAATAAAATGTATGAAGTTATTTATTTATGTTCATCAATATAGCGTCATGAGGCATTGCAACATTGTCATTATTTTTGTACAGTACAAAATTCATTTTTGTTCAAATCACGAGAATAATTTGAATTCAATTATCGGATGCCGAGAGTAACAATGAAAAGAATTCACCCATTGTCATGGAAATTAAGGAATGTTATATACCTAATGAATAATCTTTCGCAATTTTTTTCCGCTTGTGCGTTAAATTAATAAGATGATTCGAAGAAAAAGAACCAACAAAAAAGCAACACACATAAATTCCGTCTAAATTAATATATACAAATTATGATTGACTATGAGTTGTATACTCCCAAAGTATCATCAGGGGATTTGTCATCGGTATATACAGATCATTAGTGTGAACAAAGAAAATGATCGAAATAAGATAGAAATGCATATTACAATTAGAAGATTACAGATAGATGTTTTTGATTGAAAGCTATATCGTTGTTAATTTGCAATTGTCCAGTAATGATGTGGATATGGCTTTATTCAACCGCTCAGAAAAACTTACTGACGAAAATTACTCTTTGGTAGAATACCAAACAACAGTCGACACAAATTGCAATATGTGTATTTGTGTTTAGCATATTTTTTACAATTTAAATTCAAGTGAACTATGCAATCATGACACAACCTCGGAAACGTTCAAACATACTGAAAGTTATCCTTAGCATTGAGTAATGGCAATTTTTCCACGCTTTCTTTAATATCAAAACTATTCAGCCAGTCAATACTGGGTTTACCTTCAACACCGCAAAAATTAAAATTACAAAAATCTGCAAAATTCTGCAGAGCGCCTCGATGAAATGGATTACCGTGTTTGAAATGTTCATAACGTCCAGCATTCATTCGTTCATTGGTTGTCATACCCAACACCATTATTTGATATAGTTGACAGGCCAATAAAGCACCTATCCATAACGCATGTAGTCCAGTATTTAATGCGATCCACATAATCCAAGCGTCACACGTTGCTGCTGATACGAACAAATTGTCGTCACGGTGATCATTTGTAAGTTTTGACCAACACTCGAATTGCCAATATTGTACGGTCGCCATTAATATAACGATACACAAACCGAAGAGTGATGCAAGAAATCCCAAGAAATATTTATGATTATGCGCACCTGCAAATTAAAAATTCATGACGATATAATAATAACTCATTATATAGTATAGCAATTACATTTTTGTTTCTATTGAACTCATTGCCTGATACTTCCATAATGGTAGGATCACATTTTTTGACTGATACAGATTGATTTCACATATCATATCACGCCAAGCTATAATTTACTTTGACGGAAGTTCTGAAAATCACTTATCAACCAAATCATCGAACGAGAATTGAAAAATCAATCATTTTTGTCACGTTTGCTTCCGTTGATTTTATACTGTATACAGGAATATTTGTTTTTGACTGCACTTCTGTACAAATTACTGAACGAAAAAGATGTATGTCATTAAGAGGTTAATTACCAATGCAATTATTAATCCAAGGACAATGATGATCGAAACGGGCAACACACCGGTCACATGTTGAACAATGTTTCGATCTTATGGGCCGCCGGACAAGGCAACTAGTGCAGAACCATTGGGTCTCAAATCCACCTCCTTCAGCCAGTTCTACTATTGTCTAAGGAACAAAAAAAATGGATTAATATCATTTATAATTGTTCACCGAATTCAAGAACACGACTGTAACTGGCCTGGAATCAATTGCTTTGTAACAATGTCGGCGAATATAAATGGATTCGACAATCTATATTGGACGCTTGTTCGATATCATAAAAGGTGTTATAGACAATTGTTCAAAAGCAATGAGACATCATATGAGCATTTCCGAATCTTGCAGTGGGTTCAATTGTGAAAATAGGTGTGAAAAAAAATCATGAAACGGGTTGACAGGAGCCATCCGGCGAAAAGCGATGGAGGCTTCAACATTGGTAACTGGGATGTCTATCATGCGATATAAAAGGCAGGAATCGCCGACAATTAGTTAAATCTTAAGATCATACTCTTTAAAAGAGAATGTATCAAAAAACTCAACTTTTGGACCGTTTCACAATAGTATTCTTCTTTGTCGAATATTAATAAAATAATATATTAACATTTAATTTATCTTCGTGAGTTGCGGAAATTACACCAGGATCGCCACGCCACGATTGCAGGAAACATATCCACAATGGTACTGAGCCACCAGCTAATAATAACCATAAATACCAAGCGGCATGGACGCCTAACCAAAATATCCATGTAATATAAATCCACATCTGTAATATGTGAGAAAAAATGTACGAATTGGAGAATTTCTCGCGAAATGTGAATCGTATGTTTTTAGTCAAGTTCTTGGCTCACCTTTGTCGATAAATAAAGTGATATCGGTAGAATATGATAGAGACGCTCATCAAAAAGAAAACTTTTTGCAAGATATAGAGCGAGATAAAGTATTAAAAAGGCACCAAGTTTTATTAAATAATCCAAATTACTCTGGAAAATCATACCAGTCAGATAGAAAACTATAAATGGCGTAGTAGCCATGCAGTACCATCGTATTCTCTGCAATAAATGAAGCAATGTCGTCATCAATAATAAATAACGAGAAACAGAAAATATGGAATGGAAGATAACGTGTACATATTCACCTTGTCTCTACACCATGCTCGTGATCTCACTGAGCTCTCTTTTATTTCATGACTTATTTTCGGCCCTAACCAAGCAGCTCCTACATGTGGTCCGAGTAATGTCATAGGCGTTTCATTTTGGAAATTTGGTACATCCAGCGACGCTCCATGACGAACTAATGTGTAAATTGCTGTATTATTCCTTGCTATGATTGCCCAATGTAGAGCAGTATTTCCATGGATAATATCAGTTAACGCCAGACTTGCGCCAAGATTGATGAGCAATCTAGTTGGGTCCAAGCTAAAAGAATCATTGTAATTTTGGCTACATTGCGACGTGAATTTGATTAATGATGGAAACATGAAAAAGTCAATAAGTCTATTCATAATTTCTATAATTTCACCTATTAACTTTATATGCACTCCACATCAGTGGTGTCATTGCACTACGATCTGGATCATTCGGATTAACACCTTTGGCTACAAGATAAGCAACAATGCTCGTATAGCCAAATTGCGCTGCCAAATGAATACAAGCATAACCCTCAGAGTCGCGTAATGTTGGATCAGCGCCTGCCCTCATCAATATTGTAAATGCTGCTAAATGTCCTTGTCGCGTTGCCCAATGAAGCGGTGTTGATGCAAGTTCACCACCGATTGCATTTAAATTAGCCCCTTTAGCTATCAAAAATTTGACTATTTCCTTTCGATTATTTATGGCAGCCCAATGAAGTAATGTTATTGCTTCAGAGTCTGGTTGATTAACATCAGCCCCCGCCTCCACCAATTCGGTGACTCTTTCCAGCGCACCATACTAATAGAACAGAAAATAGAAAGGATAGATCTATATTATATTATACAAAACAGAGGCAATTTGCAAAAAGTGAATTTATGTTCTAATTATAAATAATTATGGCCGGACACAGGGATCTTTGCACGTACGCAATCCTTGTTGTGTATTTCGTTCACACCATTTCAATCTTTCTTCTGAACATCCTGACACTGTCTGATGTCTGAACTGCTCCTTTGAAATCAAATATTCGAGATAGGAGAAAAAATATAATGTTGGCAATTTCTTAATCTGAGAAGATTCATTTCATGCCGAACGATCACCCACGCACGAATCAATAGAAAGATATAAATGTTGTAATGATTGAAGTAACAATTGAGATATTTACTCATTATCGTCGCGAATAATGTCCGAAATTCATGATAAAATCTTTCTTGAGTGATGAATTCTCTTATATTTGATGATTCAATTGGGGACGTTACAATTTATATTGTACCATGACATACTGCAAATGTATTTTATCTGGATGAAGATATTTGCTATTTCCAAAGCATTTTTCATGTATATCTTGAATGAAAAAAACTTTCACTTTTGTATAACGTCAATGAAGTTGTTAATGTGAAAATTGCAGAGAATGTAATTTGATACTTTGTCCGCGCACAGGGGAACTTGCTCGAAATATCCTATGACTTCCGATACGGTTTCTCCATTTTTCACCAAAGTCACAATTCCCTCAAATCTAGTCTACACAATTCTCATGGATTATGAATTCCTTTTCATCAAGACATACTTTGTTTGATATAGCAAATAAGATTATAGTATGTATGAAATGAATACAGTCGGAAGGTTTATTATTCTCATGAATACCTGGGTAGCTTTGACAATACCCAAGTTACTGCAGTCTTGAGTTAATGGTCTTGGGGCTTCGGCACGACGTCTAGGTGTCTCCTCAGTTTCATTGCTATTGTCGCCTGGACATGCTGACCGAATCGGAAGTGCATACATACTAGAATTGGAAGAAATACAGCATTGATAACCTCAACATCAAATTACTATTTTTATTCATAATGATGCCCAAACCATAATGATAATCACATTGATACAAAAGAGAGAAATAATATATCAACGTTACCTTGTTCAATTGAAGAATAGCCTTGAGTATTATCACAATTATTCTCAGATAAAATATATTGGAGTAACATAATCATGTACGTGATAGTTGTAAATTATTCCAGGGGGGGTGCGGCACTTTTTTTTATTCAATCTTTATGAATAACCGATAGTTATCAATGTTGTTTTTGTGAGAATTATTATAAATAAGTTGTGGATGACTTGGTTTGATTATTGATTGGTTCATTAGCTATGTGCGACACGCTTGTCTTTCTTTTCAACTTAATCTCCACTAAATCGAAGGGCTGAGCGGAGTTGAGCAACGACAACTGATATAGTGATATATTGGTCGTGGGACTGACAGAGAGTGAGATGAACAGTAGTTTCAAGTGATGGTCACCATGGCAGAGAGAAAGAAAAAAGATTATATACCTAAACGATGCGCGTTTGATTGGCGCATGGTACTCTGGGTAAAACCTCTTGAAGCAAGCTTTGAAATTATCGTTATTATTTTCATACGATTTATTTCTTTTTTCTTCTACTATCTCTTTTACTTTGTATTATATGAAAGAGTTAATTTTTGTGCAATTGACATTTCTTGTTTCAAATGATTGGGGAAGAGGAATGAATAATGGATTTTTCGAAATTTGTATTTGATTCCATTTGAATTTTTGTCATCATGTATTGATCAAACAAATGCGGTGGTTACTTGAAATCGTGTTCATGTGTAATGAATGAAAGTGATCGATTATTGCTAACGTACTTTTCGATAAATGTAAATTAGCAAAATAACTGGAAGTTATTGTGAATGATATATATGAAGAAATGTTGAGATGAGGTTAGATTGGACTTTGGTACACAAGAAGAAAACATTTTCCAGCGTATATGATGAGCCAAAAGAGGAAAATTCCGCTGAAATTAATGATAGGGTGATTGTGAAAATACAGATACGTCTTACAATTGAATATCGATTTTTATATTATGGGCCAGTATGGCCATACTTGGTTCTTCAGATCTTACAAGCAGCGCACATTGGCGCTGCCACTTGATTCAATGAAAAGGAACAACCGCTGTATTGATGACAAATCACAAGATGCATGTGCGGACTATAGAACAGACTGCGGAGAAATTATTGAAGTGATAAGTGAGGAATAAAGACAAATTCGATAGATTTGGAAAAACATCTATTGCTCAATTCATTTTCAGTAATGACAGTCACAATGCGAAATTGGCGGCATATAGAATAGAAACATATATGTCTCCATTTTCCATGATTGGCTGTAAATAATCTCTATCTTGAAGTTTCAAATTATTATTGTAGATGTCGACAGAGAGTAGATCATGCTCCTGTATTTTTACTGTTAGATGGCGTTATTTGTGTAGCTAACGACATTATCAGCTCTGTTGGTTAAATAGACGCCTTTTTATTGAGCATTGCCTCCGTAGGCATAACACATGACTAGTGAAACAGCACGATTGCCCAGCCTGTCCAAAAATGGGCGGAAGAACTGACTGCCATATAGTTAGCAGGTGAAAATCGTATTTTCGATCGAAAGTATGTCTAATCATTTGGGAATATTTGGGAATCGGTTTTTTCAATTTGGGAATTGATAGTTATTGAGTTATTGATCATTCTTTTCTTGGCATATAGTTAGCAGGTGATGGAAACGAAAAATTATCATTCATATATTATTTGATCGGAAATAGTTTGGGAATTACATAAAATTTGGTCAGCTCATTTGGGACATCATAGTTTATTGATTACACCTGTTATTA